>JAMAKW010000175.1:0-14514 GCA_023628315.1 Neopestalotiopsis sp. M2102B | reverse complement strand
ATATTTAAGTGGAAGACGTTCGCCTATGTGACATCGATCGAGTAGTTCTAGTCGTAATTTGAGAATGATTGACAATAGCAGCGGCTGAGGACAAAGCCAGCAGACTTTGGGTAATTGAATCGTAGACTAGGTAAGCTTTTTTTGTATGTCGACCTTGGTCAGATACTGTTGACCCTTTCCAGATAATGGCAAACGCATTTCCACCTCCTATGAGACAAAACACGTTCCTAACAGGCCCTTGACGAGCTTCCTTGAAGCTATGCAAACTTAAACTATTTGAGTGGCGAAATGAGACGTATTGTCTAAAGCAGCGTGGCCGCCTGGCAATATTTCTAGAAGTAATGCATAAATGCATCACCGTAGACCTAATGACTTTTTGCCGGAGGACCCAAGACTAACGATTCCATTTCTTGTCCAGAGTTGTTTCGTAGGGCTGAGTCAGAGTGCTTCGAGTCACCCCTCCTCATAATGTATTCTTGTCATAAATACAACAATGGACGCTCAAGATCGTCAACAACCAGTGTGACTCAGGTAGTAAATTTCCATGCCGTTGCTAGGACTGCCGGAAATTCAGCTCCATACATCGCAGGAGGCGATCCAGCCCTTTTGAATACCACGCAAGGTCGCACCAGAGCGTCAACACTAGTGGGCAGGAGGCAGATGGACGAGCGGAAGTTGAACCACTTTGGAGATCACTTGAATTGAACTCGAAGCGTTTCGTTTCGTCTCCCATCTCTTTTTATTCTTCAAAGGCTTTCGACAATCTGTCATTACTCTCTTCGTGCATACTACACGTGAAAGTTACGTGTTTTCATGCCTTCTCGCCTTTCTGCTTCCTGTAATGGGACATTTCAACCTCTGCCAAGTCTTTGAATACTCTTCGAACCTCCGCCAACTCCATCCACCAAGACGCGCTGATAACCCTTGTTATCATTTTCTGGTCCAGTCCTGGAAACAACTTGACAGTGTCACCCCGGAAAGCTTTTCTGTAGAGAAAAAAGCAATTCAAAGGCCGCTTCATTGTCCCTTGACTGTTGACTGCAATGGCTGATTCTTTGGATTGCGGCCGATGAACATACATATGAATGTCAGGAAAGTTGTATCGGTTGAAGAGCACGCTCAACGGCGTCGGAATACGTGGCTCATCATGGGTGAATAGTTCTTGATGCTGCCAGGGGTGAATATAGTCTGGACTCGTAGGTGTTGTTTGGCCCAAAGTGTCCGGATTATGGTTACTGCGTGGTGCCCAAAGGTCGATCATTCCGTAGGGCGATATTGCCGCTGACGTTTTGCACGGCGCAGTCGTTATCTGATAGCAGATCCCTCAGACTGATAATCCGTCGTGGCTGATCCACGGGCACGTTGATGCTGCACGGTGAACCTTTCTGAATATGGTGTTGGTCCTTGGTGAGAATCAATATCGATGTTCTTGGCCCAGATGCGTGAGGGCACTTCGAGGTTTCGCTTGCTTTATACGCAGCAACAGCAGCCACTCCGCCTCCAATAGTCCAGAACAGAAATTCTTCCGAGACACGATGATTCAATACAGTACTATAGAACATGATTATATTTCATAATGGAAAAATCTCGAAAGCTTATGGAAAGACTCATTTTCATATTTCGTGTACAGTTGTTTCTGACCACCTGGTAAGGGCATCATTTCAAGTCCTTGAGACGAAGGCAACGCCATCAATTGCAATACCTACGATGTGGTTTCTGTATTTGTTTCAGTGATTTCTGTACTACTGTACATGAGTTGGGAATAGATTGTATTTTGTAGCGGCAGGAACCACTCACGGAACGTTACCCATCTATAGCCATTTGAACGCTTTCTGTATCCTGGATCAGAACTGAATATGGCGCCTTAATGTGAATCGTGCACAGAGATGTACTCCTGGTACAGTACTTCTCTAGCAAGGAGTCTGAGGTTTCTTTCTGTTTCTATTATCTTGTCCTCCCCCTATTGCCTTACCAAAGCGTATCAGCAACGGCAGGAAATGGATGTCACCAGCTAGCAGCGGGGCTGTGGGTCATAAGTCCGAGTTCCTAGTTTGTTCAATTATGGAGCATCGACAAACCCAGTCCGGTCGAGTGACTAGACTGGAATCAGCCTGGCCCTGGCCTAACAAGAGTACAACCCAGGAGACGGAAGTCGGTTTGTTAGCTATTACGATATCGATCCTTACTACAGTATTGTGTGGAAGGGTCAGAAAATCGCTTTCATCCAATTTCGACAATGGATCATCGGAGCTGGACTGGGTCTCAGTTGGTCCACAACACTACGAGACTACAAAGTACAGTATGTAACCCCTAGAACAAAATCTCGCAATAGAGATAAATTCATGGACCGTTCCACTCGATAGCTTGACATTGATCAAGTAAAAGTTTTCAATTCGGACTTACAGGAACAAATTTTGATCAATTATGGCGAATCATACCCGCGCGCCTCCCACTCCTCTTCTTATGCTTCCCGTCACAGTTTTCTACTGATTGTAAGTGATTGTACTGTAGATCTACGTGACATTCGGCGCTTATAGTCCTGATTGTGGGGGCAGTGCGAAACCAGATGTCGCCGAATAGAAGTTTTGGGATCAAGAATAACAAGGAATGAGCTAATACGCTACTGTACGTATAACCAACTTTTGACGTCGAATACTCGAGGCTATGCCGGATCAGGATGTCAGTCAGACTGACATCCGCGTTGGGCTAAAACAAGGGTCGCGTCGCTAGCCTTGGGCGGTAGAGTGTCGCATAGGTGACCACTTCTATACTAAGTAATTATATGATGCACCGCTGATCAGTAAGTGGATTTTGGCTGGTTCCTAAGTGGACAGCGGGGTGGAATCGTCGTCATCTGTTAACTCAACCCACTCCCCCCGCCCCTCCTTCAACAAGCATCACGAAGGTGAGCATTATAGTAGGGGTCAGTATTGTAGTAGGTAAGTATTGACGTGGGGAGGCTGGAGGTGCCCACTGAAAGTGGCTTATGGGCTTTAGCAGAATATAGCTTAGCGGTCCAGATGGAGACATGGACTTCAACAACAATCACTCGTTCAGTTTCAGTTAATACACCAGTCATACATTCTGCCATACAATTTGCGTACAAAACGTTATCTCCAGTTATTTTCGTTGATTTTCGTCAGCTCTACCTCTTGATCAAAACCGTACAGGGCACCAGCCTGACGGCTGGTAATCCTAGGTGGGGTCGGTTTGGTTGGTTTTTGTTCCCAATCTCAGTATTGTCATGGGTAAACATTCGCGAAAGAGATTTCGTCGTTGACTTTGGTAATCGCGATACGTCGTGTTATTCTAGTTAACTTAGCCTACTAAGTAACTTTAAAATACCAGATCTTTGGTGCATAATAAAACCCCGACCCCGGCTGGGAGATGCAGGGATGGTTTACTGTACACGTGCATAGTACTAGCGCACCGAATTTGGAGGCATCCATCTGCCTCGCTCTTGGCTCTAGCGTCACTCTTTGCTCTACCCCGCATCTTGCACACGACTATTAATGAAGAATAACAATGGTACCGAATGTTCTGCTTCGAGGACTGAGACTACCGAGATCACCGGGACTACGACATGGTAAAGATGGACGAAGACAAGTACAAGAAACATTTCCTCGCTTTGGAATCAGAGCCAAGTTTGTTTACTCAGCTGGCACATAAGCTCGGTGCTCCTGCGAGCTTAGTCTTCCGAGAAATTTTATCTTTGGACGAGCCAGAACTTCTTCCACGCGCTGCCTACGCTTTTGTCTTCGTCTTCCCTACTACCAAAGTCTACGAGGACCGTAGATCTGAGGAGGACGCAGCCTACAAATACAGTTGCGACAAGAACGATGATATTGTGTGGTTTCAACAGAAGATCAATAATGCATGTGGTCTCTACGGTGTCTTGCACTCTCTATGTAATGGACCAGCTCGACGTCTGCTTGGTCAGTCACATTCTCACAATCGACAAACTATTTTTGTTTCTTCTGACTTAACTAAATGTACCAGAATCTGGATCTCTGCTCCAGGTTGTCCTGGAACGCTGCCGGACACGCGAAAAACTTGCCGAAGCCATCGAGAACTCGGAGGATATTGAGTCAATCTACCACGATTTAGCTCTCCAGGGTAGCTCTAAAGTACCTGAAGACGCCGAGGCCGAGGTCGACTACCACTACACTTGCTTTGTAAGATCTTGCAAGAACGATCACGTCTACGAATTAGACGGAGATCGTAAAGGCCCAATCGACAGAGGTTCCATTGTAGACTCGAAGGAGGATGTCTTGGATAGTGGAGTTCTGGCATTGATTCGAGAGCACATCAGCCAAGAGAATGACGGAATAGCATATAATTTGATGGCGCTTGTCGAGGAAAGTTGAACTAAGTTGTGTCGCTCATCAAAATAAAGTGAGATGAGCTTGAGCGGAGCTTACTCATCACAAGATCTTGGAGTAGTGAATCACCACCAGCTTCATTCACAAGATCGATGCTAGATTGACCCTCATCCGTGACCGCGCCCCATTCCAATATTCCGCGATCGTGACGTTCAAGAACTCCCATGGCTCCATGGGACTTCCAGGAGGCAGCAATATGGAGTGGTGTCCAGCCCTCGTGATCTCTACTGTTGACATCAGCCCCGTGTCCCAGTAGCATGCCAGCTATGTTCAGATAGACTGCATCCCGCTTCCCACGGGATGGCCCAGCAAGTGCTATATGTACCAGTGACGTATTTGTGTAGGATGACAATCTTCGTTGATTGGCATTCGCCCCGAAGTCGAGTAAGGTTTGTACTGCTGGCTGAAAGCCATATTCTACAGCCCAAGCCAGTGCAGTCCTGCCCGACTTATCCGGGTCATCAATCGTGTTACCCATCGCCAAGGCTTGTTTCAAAGACGTTTCGCGATCTTCGGAAAACATGGCTTCATGTATTGGTGTGAAGCCTCGGATATCCCTGTATGTTTCCAATAGATCGTTGGCAGATTTCCCAAACAATTGTCCAATCTCTGTGACACCGGAATCAAAGGACCGACAGTTCGTTATCGATTCTATTCGAAGAGTATCTATCATTGTGTGCAAAGGGAAGCTTGAAGGAGTAAGCCAACGACAATGTGGGAAATCAAAATGTGTAAAGCTCACCTATCCGAGTCATCTGTCCAGTGGGGATCAGCACCGGCTTGCAGCAACACTTGAGACATTTTCATAGAAGTTTTGTAGCCACGGTGTCGCCAACAATAGTAAGTCGAATACTGAAGTTATCAGCGACGAGCTTTTCTAATCTCAGGCAACTTACATAGAGCAGTCCAAGACCGTAAGGATCCATCACGTCAACATGTCCATTTTGATGTTGCCAGAGATCCCTCACACCATCAACATCTCCTTCTTGCACACGAAGGAGAATCGGATGATCATACTGGATGTACACGGGAGCTCGAATGAAAACTTGCGATGAAAACCATGGAGAGTTCTGACCTTTGGTGCGCTGGGAATCCGTAGAATCGTGCTGCAATGTGAGCTCGGAGGCTGAATTTGTTTCATTGATACCAGAACTCGTATTGTGAGGGAGTGGATAAGATCTGGAGTCTGTGTCACATCCAACGGTGTAATCACTTATAGATTCATTGTAGGCCATATTTGCTGCACCAGCATGACTGGGGGTAAGGTTTTCGCTGTTACAAGCAGCTATTTCGCTTCGTGTCTTCGGACTCATGCTGCTTCCAATATGATAGTCTGTTTGGAGAACAGCTGCTTGTCCTAGCACAGATTCTCGAGTACTCTCCACTGCACAATTCACGGAGAGGATGGACTGCTTTGCGGGTGAGGAGATATTCAGTTGAGCGCTGACCGCAGGACAGTTTCGTCCACTGTTACTTTCCTCTAGAGTCTGACAAAACTCTTGCGAATTGCTGTTGTCTCCAGTCTGTGTCGTGTTCGAGCTTGTTACGCCACCAACGCCATGAGGTGACTTCCGAAGTGAATCGGTACTAGGCTGGCGCCCGGTTTCCTTGAGCATCTGGCTGGCGCCTTTTGTCGGTAGCGCCACGGTATGATTTGGCTCGCAGTGCACACGACCGTCTCCCTGACACTCGATTCCACGTTCTAAACCTTTTTCAAGGCCACTTTTTCTACCTTTCAGACTTATCTTATGCGGAGTAAGGTTCGTCCCAAAGGCTTTGTTGATATGCTCCAACCTGTATGATTAGCAACTCGATCCACAATAAGCCATCCATACTTACTTTGCACCCATGTGCGCAAGTAGAAACAATGGGGATAAAGACATATCATAATCAGGCGATTCCCGACCAATGGATTTGAGCCTGTTTCCAAGCTTCACGGCGAAGTCATTTTTGGGGTCAGCTGATTCTGAGATACTTCGATACTTCTCCATCGATAGGTCGCCTGCAACTAATGAGTGAATTATTAGCTGCAAGTGGGAGTGCACATACTCATCAGAAATAGTTGTGACGCTTGATACCCCACTGCATCTTCTACGTCCTCTATCAGACACGCCATGCGCTTCGTAGCAGTCCGTAAACGCGGCCAATAATTGGGCGTACATTTCCCCGAGGGTGAATGAGCCCCCACCGCCATTTCTACTGCATCATTATCCAGTCCTTCTTGGACACTTACTAGGCAAATGCAGTAAAACAAGAGGTCCCCGAAGCGGGATATGGCATCGTTCTTGCTTTTTCGCGAGTCGAGAGTCTGCCGAAGTCCTTGATACTCTTTTAAGAGCATGGAGCAGACAGGTGGCCGCGTCACCTGCTCTTCTGGAGATGGTGACTGGTGTGAACGAGGCAGCTCTGAATATTTGCCAAATATGACAAGTGTTTGGAATGCATCAGAAATTGTTTCTGGCTCATTGAATCCGGACGTAGTCCTGAGTTCATCCCACTCACGCTTGTTGGAAGGCACTTGTGCTAGGAATGAGGACTTTGTCATTTTCGGCTTGGTTTTGGGAGTTTTCTCTCCTGACATGTCCAAAGTGCTGAATATGCCCGCCATTTTAGGAAGATGCGTTGAATTCCTTCGCGATTGGCTTTTTGTGACATCGTGCCTGGTAGGCGCTGGTATGGCTTCTGGCGCCAGGGGGGTCTCTCTGTTCGGGTTGTCTGATGCTATTGACAGAGAAAGCTGAGGGAAATATGATCCTGTCGCATTATCTCTGGGTTGCGAGATGGCTGGAAAAGTAGCGACTGGATATACGAGGGAAACAACCATGTCTGGGTTGAAGTTGAACAACGCGGGAAAGGTGATGTCTGGGGGTGGTGGCATAGCCAAAAGAGCGCTTTCACAAATTGTTAGTATGAGTGAGCAGTACATCCGGTACCCGAAAGGAACACACCTGTTTTTTGGATGAGCGCTTCGAGTAGGTAAATCCCTGTACTGTTGACGCATTCCCACTTCTAATACTGGCGTAGCTTGAGGGGCTGTAAGGTTGACGTTGTTGCCAATGCTAGTGCTTCCGAAACCGCCATTACGAGCGCGTATGGCGGACTTATCACGATTACTGATTATCCCCCCTTGAACCTTTCGTTTCTTGGATACTGGGTCGTCATGGGTCTCCGTTATGCCAAACGGCGTGGCGGCCTCAGCAACGTTGAGTAAGCTCTTCTTGCCAGAACTGTTTCTAGATTTATTCTGCGTGTATTGGGCATCGGCGTATAAGTGCTCCGCTCGCTTCTGTGCAATTGCTACATCTTGTCCCATCATCTCCGTTTCCATATTCAAATCCCGGGGAAGCTGCTGGGCGGCAGCAGTGGTGGCAACAACCATGATTTTGGACATTGGCGAGTCGTTCGTTGCATGTTCTCGTATGCTGTTCGAGGCTTGCGTCTGGCTCATTGAAGTGGCGTGTTGGTTAAGATGTACGCGCCTGGATTCCCAAGCCATCGACACTTGATGGGATACTTGTATTATCCAAGCCCTTCAGCGTGTGACGTGTTCGGTGAGTATTCCAGGCTTTGGCTTTTGCTGTTTGTATTCGGGAGTTTGCTCTTCGTGCATTGCGCACCCTCTGGTAGTATTCGATGCAAAAGAGTCCTCTTGCGGGTTGGGAGACTGCTCGCTCAAAGACATGTATTGTCTCAGGTATTCATAAAGCACCGAGCAGGTGATGGAAAGTTGAACATAATGTAGGATCCAGCGGCGTGAGATAGAACCGTTCGTCTGATCCGTCCCCGCCGCTAGCACTAAGCAGGGGCGCACCAACAAGTATGAGACCATTGCTTTCTGAGCCTAGTGCATGTGGGGGCAAACTTCAAGCATCCAATGATCGAGGGAACGGAAAAATAACTCAGGTCTTGCTATCTTTCGTCAAGTGTGACCTGGTTAACTTTGCGGCGATTCCAGGCTACACCTGCTTATCGCCGATTCGTGCCAATACGAACTAAACCCTTGGCAGTACCTTGATTTGGGACAGCCATGTCTTCTTCATAAATCACATACGTACCACAACAATCATTTCGGGAGAGGACATGACTCCACAGCTGCCATTGTTTAGCTCTCCCAGCATCCCTGTTGTCTTTTTAACATCAGAAAGCGATAGCATGCCATTCGGTGGATCATACGACATCTCGACAGTCTTTCCGGCTATCTCAACTTCTCTGGAGAGTTCGAGGGTTTGAAGATACTCTCTTCCCACGACAAGACTTTTCCAAGAGGGGAACGAGGGTGAGAAATCGAAGCGGATGTGCTGGAGACGGTGAGCTTTAAGTCCAATCTGTCGTGCTATATGATTCTAGCCTTAGCCTTGGTTTTCCTGCAGGGTTTTCTCAAGATTGTGATGCGAATGCAGAGGCCATTTACTTCCGTTTTCTTTCTTTTTCACTTCCTCAAATGCAGCTTCTCATGCCTCCTCAAATCGTTCAATCTTGTGAACTTCTTGTCGCAGGTCTGACAGCTGTACGGGCGCTCACCAAAATGACTGCGCGTGTGCCCGTCTAAGTTGATCTTCCTGGTGAACTTTTTCGAGCATAATTTACAGTCGAAGTGCGCTGCGTTGCGTTTCCTATCATTGCGCTGGGGGAATGGATTAGGACCGTCGGCCAGATCCGAATGGTAGTTTTTCTTGTGCTTTTCGAGATCCTTGTTTGACGTAAAACCGTTTGCTCCCAAATTGCAGTCAGGCACTGAACAAAAGAATGGCTTCTGGTGTTGGTGCATATGGCGCTTGAGCTGTTCTTGATCTGGCAAACCTTTGTGGTAGAACTCGCAAAGCAGTCTTGAACATTTGCACAGGTTGTTGCCGTAAAATTCATAAAGGCTGTGGCATCTCTCGGGACCATTTGCTTCTGCCAGTTCCTCAATCGCTTTTCGATTGTCTATCAGTACGTCTTCCAGCGCCTTGAGACATGGTTTGTTCAAACCTTCGTTGCCTTCTTTCCTTTGTTTAGTAACGTTGATCCACAGATTCAGCAACAAGTCGTAGAACGGCTTCCCTTCTAGCCTGGCACATTTGATTCTGGCTTGTTCTTTGACCTCATCAAGGTTGGCCTGACTGGACTCGCCTGCAGCTGAAGTGGACGGATAACCCGTATTGTCAAGAGATTCACAGTATCTGTCCGTAAATTTCCTCAGGATTTTGGCAAAATGTTCTGACTTCAGCTCGTCAATTTTGGGGTCCTGGATTTCAAGCACTGCCTCGATGTGATGAGACCACTTCGAAATTGCGTAGTCCTGGAAAGCGTAGGCACCTTTGTTGGCAAAATCCTTCCTCTGAGACTCCGATATGTCTTCCCCAAAGCATGGGGACGTCAGGTATTGCATACACGAACTGGCCAAATCGAACATAACCTCTTGCTTATCGACATGCTGACTTTCGAGAATAAATCTAAAACAAATTAGTTGATATTGATATTGGATTAAAAAATGAACGAACGTACCTGCGAGCTGTGTGATGCGCAAATCCCAGTTTCTTGTCTAGTCCCATATAGACAAGTGTCCCGCAGAGCTGGATGTCATGGATCAACTGATGATCCTGGAGCTCGACCAAATCATTGTGTCGCTCGGTCGAAGCAATAGCTCGTATCTCATGCCAGTGTAGAGTACGTTCGGCGTATGCTAGCCACCCAAATATACTCTTGGCCTTATTCCATGGCTCTTCATTGCCGTTGGTGATCAGGGAATTCTTGAGGCTTTCAAGCAAGCAATCATAGCTGTTTTTTTGTTAGGGCCCTGTACGAATCAATGGGACAGATACTTCGTAAAGCCTGCGAAAATATTGAACGTACGCTTCAGGGATACTCGTGGGGAGGCGTTCTTTTTCTAATTTGCGCAGCAAATCTGACCTTGATTTCGACTGTTCTAGGTGATCGAGTGTGAGTCTAGCAAAGAGAAACATTCCTAGCAAGAGGTGAGCGTGGCTGTAACCAATCGGTCCTGCATAATGCACCTACCTTGGGTTGCCTTCGCAGCCTCAAAAGTCTGTATTTTAATTTGTTGCTTTGCTCCATTACTCAACTGGAACGCTGGATTAAATTGAGTAAGTCGCAGGTCAACATACAGTCTAACGGCGTTCTCGTTGTCCTTTGCCTTGATGTTGAAAATCCCCGCGTTGACAGCTTCCGTTGACAGTATTCTTTTGATGTCATTTTGTTCACGGCTGATGATCAACAGCCGTAAGCATCCAGGTTTCAGTGCATCCTGCTGCATAACCGCAGCGCTGAGGGTTTTCAACGTTTCTCTAGTCACGGCCTTGTCACACTCATCCAAACCATCGACAATGATAAATTGATTTGGAATGATGTCGAAAAAGGTCTTCAATAGTGACTCTGCATCCCGTAGGCTTAGTTGTGATTGGCCGGAATTGCCTTTCTTTTCACAGCAGTATGCGATGAGGTGTGTGAATCTCTCATCTTTGGCGATATGCATCATTTGGCGGTGCAGAAGTCCGCGACAAATGGAAAGAAATGTCGTGGCTTGGGGATTTCCTTCCTTGCAATAGAAGTAGGTGGCCTTGAAGGAGTCCTTTGTAGACGTGAGCTCACGGCATTCCTCAATAAGATACGAAGCCAGTATTGATTTCCCTGATTTCCGTCAGTATAGCTCAACAGTGATTCCCATCAGGACCGGACGTGTAAAAATGAGAGACGCACCTGAGCCCATACTGCCATTCATCCACAGAACTGGATGAATCGGTGCTGGCTCATTCAACCAATTACCAACGGACTCAATGCCGTTGATCCAATCACATGTACCGTCAAAAACCTTTCGTTCATCGCATAGACGCGTATGAGTTGCATCAGAGGTATCTCCATCATCCAAGATCCACTGCTGTGCTTCCTTGAATTGAGCCTTGCGGCACTCTGAGACTCTGCGATTGTGTTCTTGCTCTTCTTTTTTGAGGTCGTTCTCGTAGTCGTCAAGTCTTCCGTGGTCGATCGCCAGTCGGTTTCTCAGGCAGTTCTCTACATACTCCACAAACAGTCTGTGCCTTTTCATTTTAGTCTCTAGGTAGGACAAGTCATTATTTGTGAATTCATTCCATGCTGAGTGGAAGATCTTCTTCCGTCCTGTGTGACGTTAAGCATTAAACAAAAGTGGTATCAGTGCGAAGATAGACTTGAGGTTTACCTTTTTCAGAAAACTGAGTAAAACAACGATAAGCCCCCGAGTGGAAGTCGAGGAGATCCGAATATATAGCAACAAGGCATGTTCTCAGGCCAGTCGTCTCCGAAGAAAGAGTCTGAAGACCTGTCAGCGCAGGAATGATTTTACCAAAACTCTCGTATGCGCTCAACAGGCTGTCCCAACCACCTGTCAACGTGCTTTTCGCAGTCTAGAAAAAATGTCAACACCATAACTTTCACGGCCTTGTTGTCAATTTGTTCTTACCAAAAGAAGAAACTGCATCGCACCCCATAAAGGAGAGACATAAGATGCGTCATTGCATAGTTCCCCGATGAGAACCTGAAGCTCTTTGACTCTGAAAAAAAACTGCTCAATTCTTCGAAGATTTGTCAAGGTAAGCCCCCTCTCTTGGTCATTCTGAATGCGAACACATTCAAGTTTGAACTTCATTTCCGAGCCTTCTTGGAACCTTTGGAGGTGATTTTCTAAGATCGTCCTTTTGAATTGGTTTCTGACTTCGCAGAGTAAGACATCCATTTGATGATCGATGCCCCTGGCATTGACACCCGCTGATGCCATGACCATGAACTCGATAGTGATTGTTGTTGGAAATGTCTGACCACAATCCGAACTCGGGGTTCTGTGGTTTAAATCCTCTTGCGCACACCCCGCTTTTCTTGCCCGTTGCATGCTCGTCAGATAGCTCTCAAGACTTACTGACACTGGGCTCGATGAGGCTGGGCAACTATGCAAGCTCCGCCACGATCGCCATAGAAGCCGGGCGTACCTGAAGCGCCCGGAAGACTACAGGGGGCAATTACCGTGAACCACAGTCTTAGGCAACTTTAGTGCGCCCAATCCGGATGTCAGTCAGACTGACATCCCAGTTTGGTTTAGCTTCGAGGTGTGCTAGCAAATCGAGAATCCTGGTTGGTAAATACATGAGACGATAGCTGATAATGCGTAGCATGATAATGATAGTAATTTTGACCATTATCGTTGTTCAGTTGGAACACCGTTGACAAGAAAAAATTAACGAACGTTAATATGCAGAGCTCATTGCACTATGCCCCTCTGCCAGCCTCAACGCTCTCTACAAGCTTCGAAACCAAAAACATATAATCTGGAGCAATACATTAGACTTGATGTAATATTGGCCACACATCACCGCTAAGACAAGTCGAGCAAAGATCTAGCCGAATTAGGATGTCAGTCTGACTGACATCCGTATCGGGTATAGCTCCAAGAGCGGTTTAACAGATGCGACATCGCCTTCTGCCAACCAGTCGGAGATCCTGATCAGCCCCAGTGCACTAAGCTAGTGGCTCGTCTATCCGGGATTACGAATTGTATACTAGGGATCATCCCTTCAACCCACCCTTTCCCCCAGCCATAGGACAATCAGCAGGATAGTCATGGTAATGTATATTGTTACTGTGACTGAAGACAGGACGAAAGGCGCCTTACCGTGAAGAAGACCGTTCAACCTGAGCTGGGACGGTATCGAATGGCACAGTCGTTTTTACATGCTTCCCCCTTCACTGAAAGATCGTAGGCAGCCAGACGAGGGATACCCTGATATCGAGCTGGAGGGCATTGAGGACTCAGTTCACGACAGCAGCCTTGAAAACAATACAGTAGTAGTCCCGCCAGTGCCGAGAATATGCAAGACAGCGCTTCCAGTCGTTCACCCTTGTCGTTCTCTAGGCAACGATACAGCCCCAGCTGCTCTTATCAACCATGTAATCTTGGTCATGCACCCTTGAGCCATCTTCTATGACCAACTGCTCATGGGTACAGGGAAATCACTCCAACATAGGGAGGAAAGCAGAATGCGAGAGAAGACGGCCGCCATTGGTTTCAACTTGAACATGAATCTCTCTGTACGAGAATGATAATATGTGCACTCTAACAGTGTCAGATTGTGAGGGTGTTTCTCATCGCTTCCCAAACGGCGTGAACAAATGAGTTCTGGGTTACTGTATCTGATTACGTGCAATTGGAAACTCATACAACCATTGGGCATGCAGTCGATAGCCATGAGCCACATCGGCGTGCCTTGTCAATTTGGCTTGATCGTCCAGTTATTCGACTTGCCCATGCATGTTTGCTTGGCGGGTGGATCAGTCCCCTGCAGGCCGAAGATACTGTGGGCCTTAGCCCCGGCTTTCTGAACGCAGTTCGTGGAGTCTACGGTGCCTAAAGTGGCGACAACAACTGAGACTTCAAGAGTTGTATGACCATATTAGATATAACGACACCGGCGATCCGTCTGG
Source organism: Neopestalotiopsis sp. M2102B (assembly GCA_023628315.1). Taxonomy (NCBI): domain Eukaryota; kingdom Fungi; phylum Ascomycota; class Sordariomycetes; order Amphisphaeriales; family Sporocadaceae; genus Neopestalotiopsis; species Neopestalotiopsis sp. M2102B. The sequence continues at coordinate 682 of JAMAKW010000175.1, read as the reverse complement.
TAAGTGTAAAATTTATGACCACATTACTAACAGATCCTGGTTTCCTTTCAGGACCATCAGTGTTGTTCTGCGCCACGACAAGTATTTCCATTGCTACCCTCGGAACCTATGCCCCATTGTCCATACACATGAAGAGCTACCTGAAAACCATACCTTCAACATGCTGTACGTACAACTGTCTCGAAGATGCCTCTACCGTATCATAAGAACATTTGTCAACTGAGACGTTCCCAGTTGACCAATCGGAAGGCCCATCCGTTGACGCATTCAAGGATGGAATTGAAAGGTATCGGTGATATAATTCTAGAATCTGATTGGTCGAGGAAATGCATTTGGACACGTTTGTGGTAGGCAATTTCGCGTTCCGTTCGTCCCGTTAGGTCATGTTCTAAGCCTCTCCGTTCTTTGTCTCTTGGCAAACAAGAACGTCGCGGGCCGATTAGAGCTATGCCGATTTTGGATGTCAGTCTGACTGACATCCATATTCGGCCAGAACAATGTTCGTATCGTCACGTGGGGTGCATCACTCCCCAGCTGATCGAGGGTTACCTTGACAGGTTAGAGCCGCAAGTGTCCCCCTTTGTGTTCGAAACGATCCCTGCCGTTACTGTCAATAGTTCACAAAATGTACAAGGTAAGCATCGTTTGTCGGTAATCAAGGAGACTAGGACGAACAATATTT
>JAMAKW010000174.1:0-14621 GCA_023628315.1 Neopestalotiopsis sp. M2102B | reverse complement strand
GGTTTAAACAAAAAACAACCTATAAAACAAAAAAAAAAACAAACACCCAAAAAAAACCTTTAAAAAAAAAAAAAAAAAAAAAAAAAAAAAAAAAAAAAAAAAGGTTGATGATACGTGCCGGTTCGATTACACGCCAAAAAGGCTTGTTCAGCATTGCCGCAAATAGAATGTGATTGACCGCCCTGATCAGGAAGGCCCATGGCCTCGAGCGCAGTCGCCAACTCGGCACTCCACGAAGGTTCTCTGCTTATTCCGGCCAGGTGAGCAGCCAGCGCGCCCACAGTGATATCTTCCCATGCCACATTGTCGACGGGATTGCTTGATGCCTTCTTCTCTTCCGCAGCCGCGGCAAGCTCGGGAATAAAGTCGGTGACGGGATAGTTCCATGATCTGTCACCAGCGGTGATCAGATACAGATACGCTGTCCACAACTTCGAGACACTACCGATTCGGTAGATGGTATTAGAGTCGACTGAAACGACTCCGGCAGTTCGCTGAGTCGCATGAAGCTCAGGTGTGTAGTGAAAAGTGAACAAAGGAGCCTCCTCTTCTAGTGAGTATACGTTGACCGAGAGACTCGTCTCGTTGCCGTCCAACGTGCCATTGACAAAAGCGTTTGCCAGTTGATCCTGGGCACTTTTTATGGCATTTTGGACATTGATGCTACTACTGAGAGTGGTAGGTACTGGATAATAGGCACCAATGATGGGGCATGGTTCACCCAGACCAGACACTAATTGCACTCCGGCCAGAAATATAGCCAGAGAAGAGTGAATATGGAAGGAAAAGTGCATGTCGGAAGCGAATTAGGTAGTGAATTAGTGGTTAGGAAATGATAGGTAGGATGTATCGTTCATAGACATACACAGAGACGGGCTTTGTCGTGGCATATTATATACCACAGTCTATATAGCGACTTGTCAGCATCCTTTGATATGATTAGTCTAAAATCCTTCGTGTAGGTCTACGCGGGAGCACCGCTCTAAGCTACTAAATTGGAGCCGCAGCGTAAGACTTCCTAGGCTGACACATGGGGCAACGGGGCCAGTCTCCCGGGTCGTTCGGCGGATTTCGGGCGGCTCGGCGGAATTCGTATACTTGGATGACGCTGAGTATGATAATTAATCATGAGTTCTTATTTTAGCTATAACAAATATAACGGTACTGTACCTCAATGGCTGCCTTAGCTTCGCCTGCATCAAAGCCACCCAAGTTGACGACTGGTTTACAACTTTTTGGGTGACGACGCCAGTGCCATGGCAACCACTTCACTTCAGAAAAAGTCAGACTCTCACTGTTGAAGAATAAACCGTAATATTGCACCTTGGTCGTCATCCTCTGGTTTAATGGCTGCCTTGGCGACTTGTAGCTAATCGTCACTCATTGGTTGAAGTCTTCGCTGCCACACGTCTACTAGTTCCCGCGTCGGACTCGCCCCACATTTCGGATTCTTGACTGCGCCACAGGATGGATCTGATGCAACTCTTTAGCGGGCCTGTCATGGATGACATAAGATTCACGTTAGCACGAGTGAGCAAGATTGCATTGGCTCAGGCCCTTCAAGAGAGACGATACAAAGCAATAAGGACTTGAGCCAGTGCATGGGTGAAAATATTGCGTGTATGTATTCTACCTTGTGCTCGTTTGCTCTTTTGCCTTTAATCAACCATACTAGGAGCAGAGAATTATTATCATTTGTAAGTACCTATACTCATAATGATCATGCTAAAGGTAGCTTAAATCCTCCAACTAACTGCTTTCTGTAGATGTGGGCCGGATCATACTTGTCCCTAATTGCTATCAATCGACCAAGATTAGTCGCATCGTAATTTGCAAAAACCTCCTGATCGCCGCCGGCATTATTGAGATAGACAAACGGAATGATTATATTTCCTAACGTCGAGTCGAGGTCTGCGTTGATGTCTTGGATCAGCTCCTCTATCAAAGCTGTGTCAGCTTCGTACGACCACGAAATCGTCTCCTCGCAGAAGAAATACGGCGCCGCCGAAACATCAATGCCCATGGGATCCCCTGATGGATCCTGTCCTCGGCCAGTGGTGATGTACGACTCGGAAACGGCGTTCATAGCCAGCGTCGAGATGAATCCTGTGATATTCGGGCCGCGTTCTTCGGCATATTTGAAGAATATGTCGTGAACGGCGTACATTGCATCGAGATCGGCGAGCATTGAGAAGCCATGAAACCGAAAGCTTTGGCCATGTATCTGATTATAACCCTCATCCGACTCGGCCGACCAATTTGCCATGGTGCGGGCAGCAAATGTGTTGCTCGTCGGGGCTGCCTTCGGAGGCAGGAAATCCTCGAGGGCCTTGGGAGATGTATCGTTCGCGCCGTAAAACATCGCGGCCGAGTAAGTAATATTGGGGCTGGCTGCAGGGACGTATGAAATGGTCGGCAAAACAAACGCTCGCGTATCCAAGACGCCGCTCTGGCTGTATTGGTAGAGGTTCTGCAGGAAAATATCGCGCTGGCCTGGACCGTACGAGAGCTGCCCAACCGTAACGGTGGGAATTTCAAAAGTCTTAAGGTCAAACCTAGTCACAACTCCCAAGTTGTTTCCGCCGCCACGCAGGCCCCAGAACAAATCAGAATATGTATTTTCGGCCGTGGCATAGACAACATTTCCGCAAGATAGGACCACCTAAAACCAATATATCAGCTTGCACCATGTACGGATACTTAGCAAAATCTTACCTCATAGCCAACCACGTTGGCGGATGCCCAGCCATACTCATTACTCAAAAATGACATGCCACCTCCAAGCAGGAATCCGGAAACGCCAACAACGCCGACTCTGCAACCAACAACAGTAAGGCCGTATGGTTCCAAGTAATTGTACACCGATGCCCAATTCTCCCCGGCACTGACTGAAACGTAGGAGTGGTCGGATGATAGTGTAACTCCTGTCAGATTATCGGTCGAGACAAGTATTCCAGTCGAGTTGATATTGGCTGCTCCTGGCACCGGCATCCATCCACCACCCTTGACCGCAAACGGTGTGCCGTCATCTCGAAGTGTGTTTACTGCAAACGACATGAGACTAGCGTTGGAAGGGGTGAAGATGCAGGCCGGGCTCATCCATTCTTCGGCACTAAAGTAATCTGTGTCATGTCAACAGCTTTTCCCGGCAGTACAGCGTATAATTCAATTACCCTCGTTGATATCATTGTAGGACGTCTGATTCGGGTACAGCGTCAAACCGGGATAGACTGCCCCTAGAGTTGAACAAGTGTCGGAGACATTGGCAGAAGTTGGCTGCACAGTGGTGGCCAGCAGTGTCAACGCCAAAGAAGTCCACTGATATAATACTTGCCAGGACATGACGAGATCTCTATCGTTTCGCGAGTATCATATACCGAAAAAGACGAGAAATGTGGTAAAAAGGTATGAAGAAGATAACGCGAAATGAAACCAAGAAAAGCCAAGAAAAACAAAGGGTATATAAGTAAGGAATATAAGAATTACCAGCAAATAGCACTCAGTCGGAGCCCGCATATGTTTCACAGTCGCCCTCTCCATAGATACTCCACATATCGCGGTCAATACGCGGCATCTTTGCACATGACAGGAGGCGCAAGTTGTCTATATTGTTCTATAAGCGGCATGTCTCCACAGTTCGATGACGGCCATTGGACAACTGCACTTCGGCACCGACTCGGCTAGTTCCCCATTGAAAGCCGACCTACCGAACAGACGTGCCTAGGGGAACCTTGGCCGACGTGATTGTCGATTCCATATCCGAAGGCGAGGTGGGTGTTAGGGGACCAATGTGGGCCCGGCTAGGGTCCGCCAATCAGAAGAGCATCCGAGATTAACTGGAACCAGGGCACCACGCTAAACCTTACTTCCTGTCAATCTTGGACAGTAGTACTTTGTCTCGATCTCGGACACAAGCTAGTTGCACAGCGAGAAGGGAAAAAATGCATGTGGGAGGGAAAATGGATATGTGACGTAAGTAAAATCTATTAAATGTGCGTATTATTCTTTTCTACAATGGTTCACAGCTTGCCTACGGAAGCTCCACCGGCTGCATCTGCGGCTGTCCCGGCTGCTGCTTGACCTCTTTGCTATAAATCTCCTGGGGTTCCGCGACGCCGCCCAGCTCGGCCAGCGCCGCCTTGTCGTCGGCCTCGGCCAGGTTGGGCAGGCCCGGGTGGGCGCGAGGTGATATCGGCGACGGCGTAAAGGCCGACCAGGAGCTCTGCTGGCGCTGCTGCTCCTGGCGCTCCGACAGGGCAATCATGAGATCGCGCACGCGGAGGTCCTTCTTTCTTCTGTCTGTCTCCATGCAGGATCTTACGAACAGAATGAAATGGACGAGACTGGGGTTCGAATTAGGAACTGACATGCAAGTGATGGGAGATGGATTGAGAGAAACTTACGACATGACTGCTGTGGTTGCGCAAACAACATTGAGAACCGCTCGCCATGCTGAGCTCGCTTCCTGCACGACTGAGTTGGGGTCTTTAATAATGGTGTAACTCTGATATCCAGTCGATGTGAACCCTCCAAACCATAGTATGCAGTATGCTGCAATGTGGTGCTTCAATTTGATCTTGTCTTCCTTGTGCATGCGGACGAGGATGAGGTCGGTCGCGTTCCATATCATACTGACAAATCCCTGAAAAATGTTGCAATTAGTAAGGTCATCTTTGTATGGATTTGTGCGTTGTTGCTCGAGATGGTGTTGTGCTCACAAGTGGTAATGTTAGAGCTGGATCAAGGAGGTGCGCAGCGCCAGCCCAAATAGCTATTGTCACTGCCATAGTTATTACTGCAAACACCAAGGCGACAAGTTGGTATTTCGAGTTTGTCGCCGTCCATTGCTTCTGTAGATTTGTCAAAGGAGAGTCCATCCATTCCTCAGTCTGCGGTGGATCAGTTCTCTGAGTAATGGGGGATATGTTATCCATGTTGCCCATTTGCTTTGTCGTCATTTTTTCGTTGGTAGGATGTTGATTACAGGTACAAGTGGTTCTCTGTTGTGTTCCGTAGGATTTTCGAATTTGTAAGCTGAGTCTGCAGTTTGAGGCGGACGAATGTAACGCTTCCGAAAGCGAGCTGATGGAATATGTGTAGAACAATTAAGCGAAACAAAAAAGGGAGTTCTTTTAAAGCATCAGGGTTGGGTAGGTATGTATCTTCTTCATGTACGAGAAGGTGGGCGCAGTGCCGTACGTACCTGTTAGTGGGCTGGTATTAGGCTGGTTCTAGCCCTGCAGCTACGTGCTTGGGTGCTTGGCGGCGGACAACTCAGTCCCGACGCTAGCACTTATGATGGCAGCCAGGGATCAGTGCGAGTACCGTTGGTATCAGCGTCATACCGTTGGTACTTTTGGATGAAAAAGGTTCAATACGATATCTTGAGGCTGTCAACTCATGTTCAATTTTGAAATGATTCGTTCTTCATTTGATGAGATACGAAGATGCACGATATAATTATAATTGACGGCAGCTCCGCGATGCAAGTACTGACGCCCAGGTCGGAGCTGGTTAGCTCTGTAGCTCTATACTAACAGCAAATCTGCTAGAGGCTGATTGGGGGCGATAGCGCCCTATCAAATGTGCTGTCGGGGTTTCACCATGTGCCATATCTTGGTTCTGTACTTTACGCATGTCCATATATCCCTGCAACAATGCAATCTTGACGTCTACTTTTGTCTTTTAAGTTTTCTTCATACCGTTAGTTTTGTAAACCAACATGTTACGGAAGGCGATCGCGAGATTTGCATCATAGCTTTTTCAGCCCGAATGAACCATTCAATAAAGAAAATCTAGTGCAGCTCCAGATGGAGAGATGTCTACAGCCCATATTCTAGATGACCGCGCCAATAACAAATAAAAATCTCCACTTTGTCTCTTTCTAACTTTTGCCGTTGAGTCTATCCATTAACGCCGTCTCCTTACACACTGCTTCCGACCGACTTGTATCTCTGGTGGTGGTGCTCCAAAGGTACCATAGAGTCGCTGCACATGGCTTCACTTGTCATGACTGGCTGACGACGCGACTTGCGGAACTCGATGTAGAAGATTGCAGCAGCATATGCAGAAACGCAACTGTTGGTATGAAGTTAGCATAGATTCAAGGGATCTCTTGGGGGATGCACAAACCTGGTGATGATGGCAAATGTTACAATGACCCAGTTGATCGTGCAGCTGACTCCCACACAGGATTGGATGTTGGTTTGGATTGCAAGAAATGCAATAGCTGCCCAGAACAAGATCTCAAGGCAGTTGAGAATGGTGTTTGCCTTTAGACTGGCCCACCTCTTGCATGGGCCCCAGTATTCCGACAACAATTCATAGGCAAGGAATCCGAGTGACTTGGCTCCCTTTATAGACTGTCAGCTCCACTGTTCTGGGGACATGCGAATCTGGGACTTTGTGGATATACATACCATACTGAGTGCCATTGTGTCATTTCTTCTAAGTTGTCCACCTTTGATGAAGATTCTGGCCACTGCAAGACTGATCACTGTGATGACCAAGAACAGCTGGACGCAGTGGACAGGGAGGATATATCGCGGGCTCAGGAGAACGGCCATTGTTGTGATATTTGAGATTGATAGCGAGGATGGTATAGTCGATCGGAACAGTTTTGATAGTCGCGAAAGTCAATTGTAATGATGGGATTGATAGGGCTGATTGAGCAATCGTTGAGTTGAATGATTCAAATGCACTTCAAGTTTCGATGTCAAATGGATCTTTATAGACATATATCTCATCTTCATTTTTCAATAGTGAATACCAAGTCTTCCAAAATAGCATCATGAATGATGCCCACGATAGCCGTGTCAGCTCAGCCTCTCCCCTATCTGTTGAGCAAAAGTCTTGGCCTCGTCTCGGTTGGGCTGTTGATTGGCCTTGAGAGGTATAACTGTTGAACAGCCTCAAAATCTTAGACTTTAGACTTTTTTCACGCCATGTCAAAAAACTTATAATAGCTCAAAAGCCTGACTAGCAGAAGAAATGCGCCGCTTTTGTTTCTAGTTGATTTCTAGTAGATCCAAGAACTTGGATGGTTTTCGTTAGATTTGGATCGCCAAGAAACCCTGGGCCCATCTCGGTCTCGGGACCTTAGGCAACGGTTTTCTGGCCCCACAAGGCGTTCGCTCTCGGGATTGAGAGACTATAATTGGTCCAACGCTTCGATCGAGTTGATTTGGCCTAGTGTCCCATAAGCCCCTTGTGCGGCTTCACATTGCCGTACTATGTGCATTGTTACCCAAGCCTTGATTGAAATTATAGCACCAACCAGCAACTAGATCTCCGTGACATAATGGGTAGGTGGACTCGGCATAGATCTCGGATATACGCTAGCTTTCACTATACCGAGATCTACATTGATGCAGACATATATATCGTACTTTACCCAGGGGCAATCTCAATGGACTTATCACAACATCATCCAATAATCCGACCTACCTTTCAGACAATCTGTGTTTCGCAATGTCTATCCTCAAGCTTGCAGTTGCGGCTTTCGTGCCAGCGCTTGCAGCCGCTCAGGCGTTGCAAGTGCCGGTAGTATCCTTGGCTGAAGGCGCAACTTGTGGTTGCACCCAATTGAGCTCAACCTTTGGCAACAGGACCATCTTTAGCAACTCCACTACTTATGCCACCGAAGTCATTGAGTTTTGGGATGTTCGATCTGACTTGGCACCTGCATGCATCTTCGAGCCTTCTAGTGCCGATGATTTGGCCAGTGGTGTGCAGATCCTTGCTGGCTGCGGCACGCAGTTTGCTGTTCGTGGAGGCGGTCACATGAATGTGAGTCTTTGAGGAAAAGAGCATCAAATTGGCTTTCCAGCCAGCCTTGTTTGATTACTAACAATTTCAGTACCCGGGATCCAACAACATCAACGGCGGAGTCATGGTTTCGCTTTCATCTATCAACCAGAATATCGTCGATGCTGAGAGCGAGACAATTGACGTGGGACCCGGAAGCCGCTGGGTCGATGTTTACAACGCACTCGACGAATATGGACTCTACACCATTGGCGGCAGAATGAAGACAATCGGTGTACCTGGACTCACCCTGATTGGCGGATTCCACTACTTCATCAACAAGTATGGATTCACCATGGACAATGTTGTCAGCTACGATGTTGTTCTCGGCAATGGTACCCAGGTTGTCGCGAACAAGACGGACAACTTTGAGCTCTTTTGGGCACTCAAGGGAGGCGCCAACAACTTTGGACTCGTCACCAACTTCAAGCTGCAGGCGTTCCCCATGGCCAATGTCAGCATTACCTACCAGACCTACAACGAATCTGCCATTGAGGACTTTATCGGCGCCACCTGCGACTTGGTCAACAATGACGGACCCGAACTGGCAGCAGGCTCAGTCATCACCATTCAATACAACGCGACAACCAAGGATGTCACTTCGTTCATCATGGGCATGCAAGAGGGAACCGAGTCGCCTCCCTCTCGCTTTGAGGCCTTCTCCAAGATCCCCTCCACCTCGACTATGAACGCAGTCATGACTCCCAAGCAATGGCACGCCGGACTTGACACTCCAAACCAGATGTTCCGGTAAGTTTGCAAAACTTGCGGTGTATCCTTCTAGCCTTTGCTAATAACTATTTCTCGCAGCGTACAATTTGCTCACAAGACTATGATCCCTGATGCTGCTCAGCTCTACCGCATCTACCAGGGCTGGAAGGATGCCGTCGACTCCATCAGCGATGTCGAGGGCTTGTACCCCACTTTTGTCATGAACATTGTTCCCAAGAGCGCCCTCAGCGTTGCCAAGAACAATGGCGTCGGCAACGTTTGGGGTCTCGACGATGACCAGAACTACATCAGTATGTGGACCACTCATTTTCCCTCAATATTATACCTATGATGAGACTAACAACATCGTGCAGTCTGGCAATTCTCGACCGGTTGGGCCAATGAGGAGGACGATCTCCGGATGACATCTTGGTCCCGATCGCTGCTCGACTACTGGCACCAGGAGAACCAGCTCATGGGTCTTTCTCACGAGTGGCTCTACATGGGCGATGCTGGCGAGTTCCAGGACCCGTACTCGACTTTCCCTCGCGAGAACATTGAGAGAATGAGACAGGTTCGCTCCGACTACGATCCCCTGGAAGTCTTTTCCCGCCTGAACTGGGGTGGTTTCAAGCTCTCTCGTTAAGTCGAGCATTGGAGACTCTCTACAGATTTGAGCATCAGTAAATGCGATGCACGAAATAATTGCGAGATATGGTCCCCGAGAGCTACGGAAAAGTAATATTTATGTATTTTATTCAATGTTGATAGTGTACATACGCCAATAGTCTATAGAAATGGCCCATACCACCCTCAATGCTCTCTCGGCACCTCCAAGGCGCTAATGCATCGGTACTTAGCGCACTAGAGTAGCTAAGGACGTCTTGTCTTTGCTTGGCGGGGGCCCGTGTCCAGGGGATTCAGGGTGAGCATTAACCAAGGTCGCGGTCCGCCCGGATTGGCCGGGACTTTTAGGGCGCTGCCGTTCCTCAATTCCTTGAGAGCCCCGGCTGCATCTTCCACTCGTGCCGTAACCCACCATGAATGACACTCGGCCATTGAAGCGAAAGTCCCGGACGGGGTGTAGAAGATGTAAGCAGAGAAAGGTCAAGGTAATAAATCCTTCATCTATCTCATTACAGTGGGTGTTCAGCCAATCTAATGCGTCTATGATGACAAGTGCGACGAAAGGGTGCCCTGTGCAGCATGTACGCGACACCAGGTGCCGTGCAGCTTGACTATAACCTCGATCCGCCATAATAGACCTCTGCCTTCTCATCGGCAAGATCCGCCACGTGAATCTCTCCAATCGACAAGTCAGGTCACAATTCCGCGGAGCATACCCTTGCGACCACAGCCAGCTGTTGCAAGGTCGGACAGGAACGCATCATCTCAAGATGGGTCCAGTCCGGGCGTCTCAATCACTTCCCAGATCCACCAAGTCTCGTCTCCATCAGCGCCTGCAGCGCCGGTGAACAGCACATTCAATAAGCCGCCAATGCTATTTGATCCAGACCAAGAAACAAATGATCCCAGATCTTGGCTACAAAATCTGCACTTGATGCACCACTATTCCACCTTGACATGTCACACCATGCCTCGCACGCCCGAACTCTTGCACAATTGGCGGGACGCCATCCCTAAGATGGCTTTCAAGAGTTCTTACCTCATGTATCAGGTGCTCGCCGTGGCCGCCTTCCACAAGGCTCATCTCGCGCCGTCTGGCGAGCGGGAACAGTGGGTTCTGAAAGCCCTGGGTTTCCACGGCCGGACGACCGAGGATTTGAGGCTCGCGACGCGAGACCTGACGGACGAGTCGTGCCATGCCGTCTTTGCCACGGCATCCCTTTTAGTCATCAATAGCTTCGCGTCATACTCTTATCAGAGCCCCGGGAGCGCCGTCGAGGACCTGCTCGACATCTTTGAGCTCGCCCGGGGCATGAATGGCATCTTGAAAATGTACGAGTCGAGCCTGTGGTCGGGGCCGCTCGGGCGCCAGTTCGATCGGTCAAAGGAGCCTACCGAGTCCCCGGAGCTGGCGGAGGTCATGCGCGAGCTGGCCATCGTGGCGTCGGACCCGGCCAGTGTTGTCGGCTCGGACGCGGTCTGCAGTCAGGCGGCCGAGTCCTTGACGTATGCGATTGAGCGAGCCATGTTGACGAGCAGCGCGCCGCATTTACGGGTGGCATTTTATTGGCCCATTGCCTTGTCGGAAGAATTTATGCGACTGTTGAAAGATCGGCAAGCAGCCGCTTTTGTAGTGTTGTGGTATTATAGCAGAGTCTTGTCTTTGGGAGAGTCGCGGGTATGGTACTTGACAGGGTGGGGTGAGGCGTTGCTGAGAGATGCACAACGCTTGTCAAGCAATGCAGTGGGAACTTTGAGGTGACCATTGGATCTCAGTGATACCACAAGTCGATAGTTCATTGCTCAATAACACTCCGCAATAGCTCCCGTCACCTCGCCTCCTCTTGCCTTGCAAACCAGGCCTGCGCATTTTTTAGGCAGACTCGTGTAGGTTCCGCACGGTGTCTTGTAGGTTTCCAAGGCGACTAACAATAGGACGACCGCCATGAACAACATGAAGAAGATGGTATAAATCTTGTACCACGTGGCACCAATGCAGGGAAGAATAGTCGAGTCCGACTCGTGCCACACATGATAGTAAAAGAAGATGACGATGATGCCGGCGAGCGCAAAGACATACAGAGCTCCGGCGAGGAACGCTGACGCCGTCAACGGCAAGCCGGTTTCGTGAATGCAAGGCTTAATAAAGGTCCACCACACGGCCAGCAGCCAGCTGCATACGAGCAAGCTCAAGTACAACAGCCGAAAGCATCGACTGGCCCGGTACGAGGTGGAACGGTATCGTATCATCATGCGAGGCGTCTTTTCTTCTGACGACGCGACGCACAAGCTGTCGACGGAATCTCTCAAGCGGTCCGGTGTCGTGGAACCGGTCCCGGCCGTTCGTATCGAGTACATGAAGTCCGACGTCAACCACGGCGCCGCCATCAGCCGGAGCAATCCCATGATGGTCAAGGGCCCAAATACCCAATCCAGGCCAAAGTACTGATTGTACATCACGGTACCAGTAGCGCCCCCCACAAGCATAACCGATGCCTGCAGACCTTGCATGGTAACGACAATAGTCTTGAGCATTTCCGTCGACAGCAACCGGACCGTGCCGCGCTCCGGCAGCAGGGTGCACAGGGGAAGGGTCTCGAGGACCATGAAATCCGCTCCGACCCAGCCGTGGCACGTCCAGAAGATGGCGTTGGCGGCCGCGGCGTCGACGGGATCCCACGACTCCCGCGCGCGTATGCGCCTATCCACAATGGCCGCGTAGCGGCACAGGATGGTCGTGGGGTTCCAGATGCACATCCGGTCGTGCCATCGCGGCTGGGAGGACACGAGGAGCGAGGGCTGCGGCGCTCCTGCGAGAATGTGCGCGACCAACGGGGCCAGGCAGAGGGTCAATAGCGAGACCCAATCGGAGAAGCTGATCTCCTGGCATTGAACGCGCAGATTGGCAATTGCGAGCATTTTGAGCAAGTGGCATCCGTCGTCCTAAGCGAAATGCGCATGTGACGATCTGAGGATCGGGATGATATGCCTTTTTGATCGCTTGGTACCATTTCCCAGCGATGCGCATCAACTCCTGACAATATGACGAGATTGTTATCGAGTGCTGTCAGACCCATCGTCATATATACCTTTTCGATAGTGGAGTTTGCTACCTAGAGGTTTCAGCCGAGATCCGCCCCTAGTACGCGGTCCTAGGAGACATGCTCGTTCAAGGCAGACTCGTTGGTCATATCAAACTTGGCAAGCCTTTGGGCGTTGCTAATCGCGGGTTCTCGCTGCTTGATTGGACCGGCAGAAACACTTCCTGCCGTTATTCTAGAAGATCATCCCGGCTATTTATGGATGCCTACCAATAAAACATCGAGCCTCGCGTGGTATTCATTCGTTTTTGTGCTCATGGCTGAAAAATCATGCACCCCTGCTTCCTATCAGCTTCCGTTCCAGGGGTTGCTGACGCGCATCGGGTTTTCTGAGGTCAGCACTAAAACGTCACTGCACCGGGCTTATATCGAGACAAGTCCATTTGTCACACAATTGCTATTCATTGGAAATGATGTTTTTCCTGTCTAATCGTAACTTCTTTTTCGCCTGGTTCTTTGTGATTTTTCATTCTTTTTTCTCTCTATTCACTATTCTGATCTCCAGTTGCCGCAGAACTCCGACATTCTTTCAACGTATCTTCGTCCACTAGCCGCCATTTGCCCTCACGTCCAGGTGGAATATCGCTTTTGGCGTGTTCTTCTTCTCTACCAATGATGAGGGCGGTGGTGTAATCTACGTGAAGACGTGTGCTTTTTATTGGCGTCATGAGACGTGGGAATGGCGAAGTGATGAACTAAACCAGATACGCGAGATCACGAGTAAAGGAGAATTTCAATGTTTCTATTGGATTCTAGTACAATCATTACAAATGAGAGGGGATTCTATTGAACAAAGCAGACCATTCCCACCAAGCGTCATATTTATGCCACCGATACAGCAAACAGGCGCAATTCATCGTAGTCTGTGCGGAATGTCACTTCCGCAACCACTCGTCGTGAATGAACGGCCGCCTTCAACCTCACCCAACTGATCTGTCTGACCACAGCCATTACACTGTCGAATGCAGCCTACTCTGGATCTTCCATTACAATTCCTGCGCATGCAGCTTTCCCGACATGTCCCGCCCAGAGAACGTTCGATGTTGTTCTGTAAACGTCCAGAGGCAGAGAATGTTGTCTCGCAGCACGTCCAGTAGTATAGACATCCGGATGAATTTGATGCGTCTTGATTGCAATAATTGCAAACGCCAGTCATTGTGGTGCGACTCGCAATTGTGACGATGTCATCTCTCGGCAGTGGGCGGCGGGTGACCAGACACGTGGGCGTCATGGCTCTGGCCCCGGGATGTCTCTTCGAGTCCTGTGGACTTGCTGGCATATTGACTCTAAAAGCTATATTCAACTGGGTCGCAGTGTGATTGTAGGTAGCTGAGACAGCTGTTGGCTGATTCGCGGCAGCCTCGCTGGGTACTGGCGTGGGTGCGGCTTGAGATCCCGCCCGCTGGTTTGTGACACACGGCTCATGGACTTTGACAAGGCTGCCACGGTGGTAGCGAGATACGAGATGAACTCGCTCTACCTGGGTATGGCAAGGGTAAAATGCCCGATGGTCACCCGTCTGGCCACAACTGACACATTTATCTTGCCGGGTCGACCACTGTATCTCGTGAGTTTTTACTTGAAGTCTGATATGAAAAAAGGACATACCCAAATATGTCCGTGATTTCGAATAAGACTCAAAACGCCCTGACGACTTTCTTGAATTGAGTCTGTCGATTCTGTCGATGATCGTCGTCTGCGGTCGTTGGCATTCGTATTCGATCGGCGTATTCTTAGGCGCTCCATGATGTCTTCGATATCCTTCATATGGTAGCTGGCATCTATATCTTGGAGAGTGACGCGGCGGACATTTCTCTTGATGATTCTTGTGTCCACGCTAGAACCATGAATCACAGCCACGTGGTCCCAATTTGACTCAGGGGGATCCAATGGCCCTGTAAGCTCGTGGAGAAGGTTATCAATGAAGCGTGCCTGTGCCTCCAGCTCCCTCTCAGAGCTGGAGTTGTCAACAAACCAGAAGATCCCGTTGAAACTAGAAATCTGATTATGATTCAAGAGGCGAAGAAGACTGCTCTGATTTGTCTGAATGCTAAATAACGGCGAGGGCCTCAGAGACAGGGGATCCGACGGTCGGCGAAGGATACCAGTCCTGAATCCCGGGGTGTTGATTATGGAAATATGTTCATTTGGTCTTGGAAGTGTATAGAGCTGAGCGCCAGCATCAGAGGGGTTCAAATCAATAGGGCGTCCCCCCACAGCTGAAATGAATGGGCTTTTGCCCGTTCCAGTCTTGCCGATACATATGTAGAAATACTTGTAAGGCTCTGAAGTGACCGCCATGATTGTGATGAATATAGGACAACAGGATAAGTATCTAAGAGAAGGCGGGTTGGAGACCCTCTATATGTGCCCCCC
>JAMAKW010000173.1:0-15020 GCA_023628315.1 Neopestalotiopsis sp. M2102B | reverse complement strand
GTACGAAGCAGCCGCCAGCTTTGGTCCAGGAATGTGGTACAGTGGGTGGAATGGAGACACGTTGGCCCAAGGCTTCCCCATGGCAGCACAGTGTGTACGTTCTGGTGGACGACGGTATATGCGAAGGTATCTCCTTGCTCATTCGAAAACACCTGTCCCTTGCAATCCAATACCCACTCGGACAGGATCACTTGTTTCCATACACAAGGTCGACTTCATACCAACGTACAGGTCAGGATCTAGAACCAACATAAGTGAACATAACCAAAGGCTGCAAACTCCTTGAGAAGTGGATCTTATCACCGCGTCCCGCCTCTGCTCTCCATCATGGTTCAGAAGGTACGCGGTCATTTTGCTCGAATCACGGTGCATTCAGCGCTGGCATTCGGACTGAAGTATTTGTCGTCGTTTCGTTAGCTCATAGATGCTCAACGGAATACCGATCAATGACAGCATCTCCATTAAAACAACATCGGCTCGGTCCTACACAAAACCCTCAAGATTGCACAGGCTACCCAATGTACGAGCTGCTGCCCGCAGGCATGGTTCCCAAGGGATGCATGAGTAAAGGACTCGAACTATGGGTCTAGCACCCGCAAGCCGAACACATGTGGGCTTAATTCCGGAAGATAACCCTTGTTGTCCGTAGGACAGACAAGTATCCCACCACAGAAGAGTATCCAAGGCATTGAAGAGTGTCCCAACACGGAACAGTATCCCAACACAGAATAGTATCCCAACACAGAAGGTTATCCCATCGGCTACCGTGTCAATTCTTCTCATCCGTTTTTTTTTTTTATTTTCGGATTTTTTTCTTCTAAAGAAAGTAAGACAAAAACAAAATAAAACCTTGCAAGGGACACGTGCATATTTTCCAATCAAAGACGGTGCTCTATCGTAGCCGAATACGGCCGTTAGACCCGCACCGACCAGATCAAAATTTCGTTGTTGTTGCCACGCTTACAATCCAGGCTCAAAAAAAGAGGTATTGTAGACTCTGCGGACGAAGGAGCATGATATCGATTAGACACTTGCAGGTGGACAGCTACCATCACAATTACAGAACAGTATCCTGGCACAGAACACTATCCCATTACATAAAAGTAACTCGCCACAGAAGAATATCCATCACAGAAGAGACACAGAAGAGTGTCCTACCACAGAAGTATATCCACCACGGAAGTGTATCTCACCACAGAAGAGTAGCCCAGATAAACAGGACAGAATACTACAATACGCCGAGATTGTGTCATTCTGAAATCATCATTATGTTCTATTCAATCGTCGTATTTCGGAAGGATGTCCGCTCTAGACTGTTGGAGGTGGAGTAGTTGTTGTCGAGATACTCTTCTGTGTTAGGATACTCTTCTGGTGTGTACGCTTCTGTGTTAGGCTACTGTTCTGTGGTTGAATACTCTTCTGTGTTGGGAACAAACAAAGACGTAGGCACGATCGTGTTTGTCCTTACCTTACTCCATGACCGGAAGCATATCGTTTTGGCTACTGCTTAGCTCAACTCATGTAGATATTCTTCAGTCTACCATTGTCGCTTGTGTTATTTTCTCGTTGCGATATTCATGTCGCGGTAGTTTGGTACTCTAAAGGCAGGAATATCAGGGTAGCTCTATGACGTACACGCAATCCCGGAATCGTCGAAACAAAACACTTATTATCTGTAAGACAGAAGAGTCTTCCAACACAGAAGAGTATCCCATCACATCCCATTACAGAACAGCATCCTATCACAAAACAGTAGCGCAGCATTGAAGAGTACGGTGAAATAATAGGTCTTAGCTTTGCAATGGCTTCAGGCTAGCACTAGTCGTATCGCTATTGCTTATATATAAGCGGGCACTTCTCGCATTCTGTAAATAGAATTCTCCATGCAATTCTCCTCAACAAGTTCCACCCAACATGGACATTGACACTTGTCTCGCACAAATAGCCATTTTCGTGCGCGCCTATTTTGCTATCAGATCTTCTTCTTCTGAACGACTGTCCCGCCAGTCTCCATCTATACAAACGCAATACCATGAGACGCCAAGTCTGAAACAAGTCATGTGGCAATGTCGTCGAGACTTGCGCAATGTCACTTCACACGTGTACCACGAGATGCAATCCATCATAACACGCAATGATGACAAGCCCCGGCCCGAATGTACTGTGTGTCACGATGGAATTGAGGAAATGCTTGCTCTAGTTTATGCGGAATGCAGATGTGTTAGTTGCCCACCCCGCCACTAACAAAACCGTTCTGACTCTGAATGGCAGGTTACTTGTTACAACTGCACATGGAGGAAGAAATACAGGTTCTGTCGGAATGAAGATCACGCTGTTAGCCATGGGTTACAAAGACTAAATAGCTTTGGACGTTCGACCGAGTGATTGGGGGTGGGTGAAGTACTAGGTTACAGATCAAGAAGGTGCCGGCGACTTTCACCTGAATACGATATGTTGACACTATCGGTCTCCGTGTTCACATCTGAAGGCCGGAGCTAGAGTCTCAAATACCTCGGTTATCGAACACTATAGCACAATTAGTCTACACCTCTTGAGTGATGTATGGCATTGTTAGCCACTACGAGCCTAGCACGAATGCTATGCTGGCATATGTGCAGCAAACATTGTAATACTTGAAACTTTGCACAATCAATAAACTTTGGACAGCTGATTGACAACTTGCAATCGAAAACAACAGCGAAAGCCAATTCTGTTACCTAATTGTCACAGTCCCCCATGTCGATTTCTCTGTCTGGGGATGTAATCTGACGTAAGATAACAGTTCCTGAATCCGCATTCATATCTGTACAGAGAAGTACCTTTCTTAGATCGACTGCAATTGTGGATCTCATGGACAGCACATCACAATTCAGATACATCTGACGCGGTGACGTTGACGAATGACCGTGCTGCAAGTTGCTTGCTTCGATTTCAAGCGCGCATCGATTTTCGCATTGGATAGCTATATATCTGCAATTGAGCAAACAATGTTCTTGTAATGACACATGGAACAGCTTCGATGACTGAACGAGAATGCTCTATCAAGACGAGCCTAAATTGTATGCCCAGGTACAATGATTCCGGATCAGCTATAGTCCATTTCACTTGGCTTTGCTATGTATCCAACACAGAAGAGTATTCAACACAGAAGAGTATTCAACACAGAAGAGTATCCAACACAGAAGGGTATCCCAACAAGAAGCACTCCGCCTACGGCAATTTAGAGAGGACATCTTTCCAACATATGACGATTGAATAAAACATGATCATATCCCGGAACGGTACGATTTCAGCGGTTTCGAAAGAACTCATTCTCATATTTCTCGTGTACAGTGAGTAACGAAATCGGCTTCCGCATTCTTTGACTGGAATGTTTTCCGACATGTCCATTTTCGGCGCTGACACAGTGTTGTAATCTGCTGACTTACTGCATACATGGAACTACCAACTCAAATATGTAACTTCAAGCAGGAACGCTGGTCACTTACTACTAACAGTATCATACAGGGATGTCGTGGAAGACAAATGAACTGGAACAGGAACAGATTAGTCTTGTGTATGGGCTCAAGTTGGAGTTAGGACGGAAACTCGAGAAATGGATGTGTACTATAGCGTTAGTTGCCCTCTGACTTTAATGAGGGAATGGATCTTATCTCCTTTGCCCGATGTGCGCCAAGCTCAAAGATCGTACACTTTGAGGTCTGTATCCGGAGCGCCGGAGCTTGGATCCACATTTTACCGGTTCCCAGGGTTCAGGTCGACAACTTGAGGTTTTCATATACAGGCGAGGTCCATTTTGCCGGTTCCAGAGTGCGTTCCGTATCGCAGTGGGCAGCTACATGTTGACAAGTATTGCCACAGCTTGCACAGTTGGAAAAGGCAACTTAATAGTGCCGGCACTGTATATCCTTTCCAGGGAAAGGAGCAACGGCACAGAGACCTGCCTGGTCAACATGGATCTAATGACCGCATCCCGCTGTCCACTTTTCATCAGTCTACCAGCCTGCCAGCCTGAGACATATATGGTATTGTTCATGACTAACTATCTCCTCAGGGCTTGCTCCGAGCATGAATAGCAGAATGGCCCTCAGATGAGCACTCCACGTTCGGCCAGGGGCATCCATCAACTTATACTAGACAATCTGATTTTTCGGAGCACAGATGAGACTGAGTTGTATGAACGAGCTCTATTATCTACCAAATCATTCCAGATGCACTGATCGTAGCCGGGAAAGTACCTGCCGCATAGATATGATCGTTATTGCCAGCTCTCGCTTCAGCGGGCAGTTCGATCCACCTTGACACTGATGCTTGTAGTCACTCTCAGTATTTCGAAATCGAAACACAATGTCGGATGGACTACAAGTTGAGAAGGGCACCACCGATGGCCATAGATCGCAGCGGTGGAGTATCATGAAATATTCCGCAATCCGATAATCAGCGGTGCAATAGCGTGATAACAGATCAGTGATGTGGCAAGGGTGGCACATTTTCGCATCGTATGGATGGTGTCTGCCACATATCATACAAGCTAGGCCGGAGACACGGAAGGATTCCTTGTGGTCGCGTAACCTCTCTTCGACAGATTGCAGTTTCTGATGTAATTCACTCAATAATGTCCTTACTTGCTCGGCCAGTGAATCTAGCTGTGGTCAACTTTGATAATGCAAATCAGGAAGGGTTGACAATCTATGGCCCGACATTTCGGGACACTGGAGGTGAGATTGTTAGGGAAGCTCCACGATATACCCATAATTCCCGGAAAAGAACCCTTGTTATCTGTAGCACAGAAGAGTATCCCGTCACAGAAGAGTATCTAACACGAAACAGTATCCCATCACAGAACGGTATCCCATTACAGAAAAATACCCACGCCACAGAAGAGTATTCATCACAGAAGAGATATAGAATAGTGTCTTACGACAGAAGCGTATCTTAGAGTAGCCCAGAAAACAGGACAAAAGACTACGTCGAAATTGTTCCATTCTGGAATGATCATTACGCACCATTTAATCGTCGTATTTTTGGGAGGATGTCCGCTCTAGAATGTTGGAGGTGGAGTAATTGTTGTCGAGATACACTTCTGTGCCTTGGACACTCTTTTGGTGTTAGGATACATACTCTTCTACGATACTATTTTGCCTTACATAAAATAGGGTTCTGTTGCGGAATTGCGTGTACGTCGTAGAGATTCCCTGATATTCCTGCTTTTATCGCACCAAACTACCGGGACGTGACCATCGCAACGAGGGGATAACGCAAGCGACAATGGTAGACGGATTTGTGCCTCCAAGGCGCTCCCAGTCGATTGAAGAACCTCTGTGTAAATTGAGCAAGCTAGTAATTTTTCCCCAAATCTTGTCCTGCCAAAAGTATCTTCCGATGACTCGGTTGCGAAAAGTTCTTGTGCTGATTCGGAAGGGAATCCGTTGCAAAAGGAACCGTGCCCACCAACGTCAACTTGGTCCACTTACTGAGGAGTTCGACTGCCGCGACGCCAGAGCGACTAATGAAGAGCGTCGTTGCTCGATTGTTCTGAGTCAAGATTATGAATGCATCATCTACCAGAATTCAATTGGAACGCCAAATCATGAAGGAAAAGCGGAAACGCAGGTTTTCTTTCACTGCGGCCACAATTTCGGGAGCATTTGCATCCAAACCTGGTTTCAAGAATTGATCAATCGCCCTGATGAGTCCTCCTGGATAGCTCCGACATGTCCCATATGCCGAGACATAGCAAGACATCCAGTTTGTGGCCACCTCGTCTTCGAGAGTCCTTGGATACCACAATACCACTGCTTGAATCAACTCAGTTCCCCCACCGCAGCAGTCACCATTGAGGTCCCGACCCAGAGATCTAGGAGGCGTCGTTGGTATCATCGAGCAAGAGACTATGAACGTGATCACGGAAGAAACTTACTATTGGCTGCCAATTGGAGAGCAGATGATGTCGGGTATTGCACATCTTGTCTTCATACAGCAGGTAGCAAGTAGATCAATATCTGAGTTTTTCCGTCTCAAGACTCCCTTAGAATAAGCTCAGCGTGCCATGAAATATCATTTAGGGCAGATGAGGCTCAACGCGAAGCGTAAGAGTACTTTACGATATATTGGGCGATCAAGCAAATTGGATAGAAAGCTCTTTGGAGAAGAAAAACAAAAATACACTACAGATTGGATCAGGTCATGTCTACTAGATTGAAGGTTACTAGATCTCGGGGTTTGAAAAGGTTGTATAAACCATAGGGCTGGTGGTTGGGGTCGCAGCCCTCGTGCTCCTAGTTGGCGCATGTTTTAGTTCTTTACCTTTCTTGATGAATTACGATCTCGCAGCGACCCTAGGCGGCCCAGAACTGCCTCTTCGGATTCCCCTAATTAAAACGTATACCAGCATCATAGCCCTAAATACATAAACTAATACACATTGTCAACTTATCCGCCTGTCCTACATCTTTGGCCGCTACGACAGTAGAGGTCTTGGAGCCTTCCAAATCTGAAGCTCTATATGTCATTGTTGTATCGGTGCGGCTTGTTTCTGTTGAGACACGATGATCTGCTGAGCCGGAGGTCAAAAGCTCGTTCGCCATAGGTCCCGTTGCGAATTGATGACTGATCCTGTCGTACGTGAGCCACTTATTGCAGCGAGTTGCCATGCGACAGGCCAGCCATAGGATACGTTCAATTCTTTCTTGCTTCATTGATGGTGTCTCTCTGTATCTCTCATCATCATCTATCTTGTCATTTTGGAAGAAATTAACAGGATAGTACTTTTCGGCCCAGGGCAACCCTTTCATGGCGAAATCTTCCGGAAATGGTCGTGAGACCTCGTCTTCATGTCGCGGAAATTCGCTGCTATGAATGCGCTCGTACTTGATATACGAAGAGATGAGGTAATTCAACAATGAAACTGCCGAGCTCCAATGAAATCCCGTCCCATTCAGTCGCATGGCTGATGGAAAATACAACAGGAAATTCATAAAAACACGGACCGTATGGAAACAAGGAAGAATCTGTGGATCAGCGAGTCGTCGAAGGACTACCTCTTGCGTCCTTGAGGCCAAGATCAATGCCTGTTCGAAAACCTCTGGCGGGTTCTCGGGTTCTTTCTTGTCAACTTCAGCAACCCCGGTTCTCTGCGGCGGGCAGGCGGTAGGGTTTCCAAGGGTGCCTCCCTTCCAACACGACAGAATGGCACAACTGTTTGAAATGCCAATGTAGTACCCCTCCTCCATCCAACGACTGGTGCTATAGATGTGGACGTCCAAATTCTGCAAGAATTGGTTGACTGCCGCGAGGAAGTTTTCTTGACAATCGCCGCTGAAAAGGATTCCATGTACCTTGACAAAAGATAAGTCGACTCGCGAAAGACTAGATTCCTGCCCCAGTTCGTTCAAAACGGGATCCAAGATCGCCACAACCGACTCGCGAGCTGATTTGGAAGGATCGGAAACACATAAAGATTTGGTGTAATAGAAGAGTTGTTGCAATGCGTTCGGCCGAGCTAGACTGGCAAGGTGATGGTAGAGCCTTCCAGTTGTTGGTGTTTTATCTAAGACCTTTGAATACCAGTGCCGTGAGACAGACGTCCAGACCTCTCTGTCGCGGATATCGTCATCTTCAATTGCCATTCTGTATCTTCCAAGATCACCCAGGCACTCTATCCACGTATCTTCAAAGGCGGGCACAGTCTCATATAACAGAGCTATCATGGAATAAGCCAGATAGATGAACGTAAGCATATGCTCCAAAGATGCTGGTAAGCGGTGTCTTAGAAGTTCTAGAAGAGATTTCATCCCATGGCGCCACATTCTAGCCGGCATAGCACTACGAAATTTATGTTACTATATTTTTATTTGGAGCATCTTGCCAGGGAAAACTTACTGCTTGGAGGCCAACCGCCTTAAAGCAAGGTTGGCTGAAGGATGTTGAGAGGCCAGGAGAAAGTCATGGTGCTCATGTAATAAAGTTCTATGCAATGCAATTAAGGCCTGCCATTGCTCGTTGTTGAGCTTCTCACCGTTTTGGGAGCTCTGATCGTTGTGAACCTCGATACATTTACTCTCAACCATCACTAAGCCGGCATAAATTCCCTTGACTTCGGCAACAAGCTGTTCTTGTGAGATCGGCCGAGTCTCTGGTTGTTTAACAAGTGGCGCAATATATTCTTCTTCAGGCGCAGCTTCTCCAGCAGCAAGTCGAGGCTCCATGAGTTGAGGCATGGCTATTTGCTTCAGAGATGATTTGGCCCTAGTGGTTTTTTTCTCAGGTCCGGTGTATCTGGTAGGAATTCTGGAGGGTTATTAGTTGATTGCAGACCAGGAGGAAATACATTTGATCCAGACAGGAAAAGAAGTACAAACCCCTGATCGGCGGCTCGGCTGTGCGTATCAAATTTTGCTGTTATTATTTTCTCTGATTCTTGGCTGTTTCTTGCGACTGGGTCTTGAGATGTTGTTCGTCCCAAACTTTGCTGAGTTGGCGAAAAGAGCTGAATGTTGCAAAGAAATTTGAGTGAAAAGATAGTGTTGGAAATGCATCCAAACATCGTCTGACGAACAGTCCGCTAAAATATGCAAATTCCAATAAGGCAACTTTGATTGGTAGTAGGATGCGAACCATCATTTGCCTTGTTTCGAGCCGCAGGACACGAAGCCACCAGTAGTAAACACGGACCAATCGACATGCTTGTCAAATCCTTGTCTAGCATCTCTGGATTCGCCACAGTTTCTAACAAGGATTACCTGTGAGCAAACAAATATCGAATCGATTATCAGAAGTGCGAACATGTGAACGACGCGTTTACTGAGGTTTCCCGGTCGTTTTAACAAAACGGTTTGGCTCCAGATCTGGACCATGATGCCATGCCAGTTCTTATCGGAATGATCCGGAAAGCCCGGAAACTCGGACTTCATGTTCCACTCAAAATTCGTACATAAGTACAACTCAATGCTAAAATAATAGTCAGGATGGGCGTTCGGCGGAAACTGATGTGAACATGGTGGCAAACGATTCAAGTCAAAAGTAGGTTCTAGCGATAGCTTTCGCAAATCGTTTTTATCATATTCAAAAAGGGAAAGTGCCAGATGAATGAGCAAAGGGAATAAGGTAAACCTAACAAGTGACAGTCGAGCACAAGAGCAAGGTTGTGACAGATGCTCTGCACCTAGCACCGACTTCCTCAGCTCCAGTGCCTGTCCGATACATCTTCTCTGCCTCGGCATATTTCCCAAATATATTATAACTCTCAGCCGCAACATCAAACAGACAAACTTCCGCCTCTTTTGTCCCTGCACTGCTGATGGTCGACCAAAGCTACCCTCAGCACGCGGCATGTATGCCGTCCAGATCTGTCGGTTCTCATGATTTGGAAACAGATACACTTCAGCTAGTCGCCGTATCGCTTTCGTATAACACAAATCCCATTCCTGTTTGACCCAGTTTCGTGTTGCCAGTCGCACTAAGCGATGAACATCAATGGCATCTTTTCGCTCTCGCGTTGAAATGAACGCATACCCTTCCAGAATCCCTAATGCCTTGTCTTCCACCTCCTGATCTTCTCCGTGTGGCAATAGCGAGGTCGGAATGTCTTTTTCGGCCAGAAAGCAGATAAATTTCAGGTACCTCACGGCCAAAGGATTGTTCCGTACAAGAGATTCATGATGCTAACAAATAGTGGTCTACATTCCTCCGAGTATGAAAGGGAACTCAATGTAATGGTCAAACGATATGAAGCAGCCAAGTCGGTGTCTGAGGCGCTCCCCATGGTCTGGATCAGAGTTAAGAAGATACTGTGGGGTGGGTGTGTGCTTTGTGTGTCGTGTGTGCCTTGGGTGCCTTTACTTGGCTAAGCCCAAGCATCTGCATAATTGTGCCTTGGAAGGTGGTGACGGAGGCGCAGCTTTAATAAGCAGTATGCTGGAGGGATAGCTGTGGGTCCGCTGAAAAGTGCTTTAACTAGAGTTCAGTGGGAACTGGATAGTAGAGGTAGCGTAGCTATTTTAGACTAATAAAGTGGCTACACCTAAAGATTATCGAATGAATTATAACACACGGAAAGGCGGAAACTTCTATATATCTGCTGCCTAGTACGAAGACGTTGGCATGCATCGGGCAAGGATTACATAGCAATTACAGCCACAGCCCCAGTTGCTTTCCACCAACTGTGGTCATGGTCATACACCCTTTCAAGCTGAGCAACGTCTACTAGAGATACCACAGTAGTTCGCAAAAATCGAACGCTGATAGTACATTGGTGGGAAGATGATGGATGCATATCACGATGACACGAGTATTATTCTGGCCGATTTTGGATGTCAGTCTGACAGACATCCGGATTTGGCATAGCTTCAATGAACAGCCAACGAGTGCGACATTGTCTTTTCGCCGAACAGTCGGAGATCCTACAGTAGTTAGCTCCACACTGTGGCTCGGCCATTCGAAACAACCACCGGTATCTCGCCCATGTTCAGCAAGATCGCCAACGCAACATGCGTCGTTGCTGTGACTGCAATTGTCTGGGGCTTCGATTGGCTGGTGCAAGACTACCGCGTCCACGAGATTTTACACACCTTCAACTGAAGTGACGGCAAATTCGTAACGCATTCTCCTTGCCTGTCTCGATAAGGCAAGGAGGGAGAAATGCTACAGGGCGATTTGTGTTGTGCAAAGTTGCTACTCATGTTTTCTCGTGTGTGTTTAGCCAGTCATGGGATCTTGCACTGGTGGGCCTTATCCGGGGTCTCGATTGGCCAGTGGTAGGACAACACGCATCCGCTGGACCCTCCTGACGAATACTGGAAGCTACGCCGGATCAGGATGTCAGTCTGACTGACATCCGCATTGGGCGCGTCGACATTGCCAAAGGTTATAGTACCCGGTCATTGTACCCATGGTTTTGGGGGCGCTTAGGGTAACCCCGGCTTGTATGACGGCCAGTCGGATCCGGACAAACCGTACAACGTTGCTCACTCTGAGCTTGCAGTCACCCTGAAGGAGTAAAAATGTCCTTTTCCAATGCTAAGGCAGTGCTCCGTCAGTCTGTAAGGTCATTTTGCAACTTGCATTAGGCGGTTAGCAAACCGAAAAGGAGAAATCTCTGTCCAAATCTCTACCAAGAGCCAAGCCTTACACGGCCACCATCCTTTAATACAGTTCTTAAACGCATCTTACATCCCTGCTTCGTCATGGGGTGCGATAAGGCAGAGATAACCTGGCACAACCTCTGAAATACCGTATGGACCACATACGTTCACATCAAAAACAATTGGAGGAATATCAGAAGCAGATCACCGATAGCCTTAGCAGTAGTATCATATATTATCACTTTTTCCCTAAAGGAACAAAGCACTACTGCCAGTGGAAGTGTGGGTTCAGAGCGCTAAATTGGTGATGTATAATCGTGTTCCATGGAGGCAGTAAAGATAAATGCGGTCCCGGATCCTGACGAGCTACTGAAAAAGCAATGTTGAGCTGAAGAGGGGTCGACCAAGGTGCAACCTGGTTGCGCGCCCATCGGAACCAAGTGGCAAACGCGGAGATTACAAAAGCAGCGGTATTGCTGCAACGAAATGTCCAGCGTAGCCACGCAATATTCCCACTCAATTTTATTTTTCATGAAAAGCCGGCCTATCTCAAAATGGTCGAATACCAGGTGGTGCAGAAATCGAAGGCGATGCGACAGAGGGAGTGGACTGGAGGTGCAGGTTTACAGTGGGAATTCGACCCCAATCGAGTAAATGAGTGGATGACTCAGGTGACCCTGACTTCTGAACGACAATTCTTCACTCTTGGGACTTCAGACGTAAAGACTTTCGAGCAGTCGCTGGGAAGTTGGAAACTTCGCCCTCAGATGTGGAATTTTGGCGTGGAAAGTACGGGCGCCTTCAACAAGGTGCGACATGCCATAAAGAAGCTGAATTTGCCGTACCGGGAGATGACGTTGTTTGCCGGCATTCCTGGCAGGGATAGACGGGAATCTGGTGACGCAAACAAGCAGTCAGGTATGAGGACTCCTTGGTACGTGGTTGTTGTTGTGCGGAAAGGCGCCTTGACCGGTTGGTCCCGACACCTGGCCAGCTGTTGGCTGAATGTGGGAGATGAATGGCAGGTGGAAGACAAGCAGATTACTGTTAGTCTGATGGATGAGTCGGAGGATAATTTCCTACAACTTGAGAGAGAACCTGTGCCCGGCTTGTCGCGCTGTGGATAGTTTCAGGAGCGCATCGTCACGAAGCGAACAGAGCCTGCCAGTCCATTCCGCCAAGATCAAGACCTTTTCGAAGAATGATATCAACCAACCCAAACGGTTGATCAAGAGCAGCCCTCCCAACCATATATGAGCATCCGCGAAAGCATCGTTAATACAATATTACAGAAACGGAAGCATTCCGTTAAGAGGGACGACTTCATACGCCGGTTGTGTGAAAGGGATGTTTTTTGTAAGGATTTCGCCAGCTTTGTGGATGTTTGGCGGCTGCTCTTCTAATATATTGCCATTGGTGCAGGTGTGCTGCGTATGTTTCAGGATTGAAGGTCCGATGGTGCAACGGAATTGTGACAGTCATCGTTACATATCACAAAACTCTGGAACAGGACAGAATATGTATTGTGTGTTCAATCTCTTTGACGGTAGCTTCTAGGTCGGATATGATGCGGGTGGAAGATACATCGATCAGACTATAGGTAAATTGAATCACTGGATGAGGTGGCACAGTTGCTTCCAGGTGGACGGGCAGGCATGTTGGGTGCTTCTAAAAGTAGAAGGGTTATGGCAACAAGGAAAACGTAACCCTATGAATGCACAGACATAAGAGCAAATATAACGTGATAATATGATGATCTCATGATCATCAACCTACATGTTCCAAGGTACCCATTGATAGATGACAATGCATTCATACTGTATGATCAATTGTGATCGACTTGACTGCATGTGACAGATCCATAAACTGTATAAGATACTCGAGAGAATCAAGTACCGGCTCCAAGCAATGTTCTCGTCCCTCCCAAAAACATGTTGCAAAGATTCGTGACTTGAACATCGCCAGATTTGAAGGAAAACCGCGAAAGAGCTTATGCACCAGCACCATCACGGTTACTATAGTCCGTTTTGCCATATCGATACTATACGGCGCTGATAAGCACGATTTAGGCTTGCGCTGTAGTGTTGCCGGGAGGTATGGAACGCTTAAATGAGCGATTGAGGACTCGTTAAAGAGCCGGTTCTAGGGATTTACTCGTAACTTGCGTTTCTGGTGTATTTATTCTGTGATATGAGGTAGCCGAGGATCAAGAAATGGATCAATATTGTTTCTATGTACTACATACGTATCCAAGTGAAAGGCCCTAAAGTGCATGATTGAGTGTCAGGGAACATATCAAGTACCTGTATGATAGTGCTGGGCCACAACTTTTCGATCTCAGCAATCAAATTTGGACATATGATGAGCAAGTGTCCTCCGGAAACGGATTGAACTACCATTTCTGCCATTTTTGGCAGCTCCGAATATTGACTTGATGCAGGAGTATGGGAAAATGATTCGTAGCGGATGTATTGAGATCTAAAAGTCGGGTTCTTTAAAGTTCGACACTTTTGAGCATCTATATAGTGTATCATGTTCCTTGTCCAGACAGATTGCACTGTTACACTTACATACGGCACCGCCCTACATGCATTTGTCTATTCCCACCGCTATACTAGCAGGTCAATTGCTGGCTGATGTATGGATTCATCGGAGACGACAGCGTAAAGAAAGATCCCAACAGCTTGGAAGACTTCCGGCTATCCAATCTCTGTCTCCCCTTGACCTAGGCACAGACAACGATGGCGAAGAACCGCCGCAGATCAGGAAACAGGTTTCATCGGGGAGCTCACCTAGAGAAACCTCCTATGTGGGGAAGAACACCAAAGTGACCGAGAGCAGAAATCCACCCGTCAATGATCTGCAAAGCCGCCAGAGAGTTCACCGGTCTATACATCCGGAAAACGAAAACCGCAGAATCATCATCTCTTGCGGGTCCAATGGTCTCCGAGGGCGCCGAGACCGAATGCGGCGCTTCAAGCAGCAACAGCATCCCGCTTTTCCACAGCCATATATCTATCGTACTAGGTCTGGTCGTCCAGTCACCCCGACTTGGAAAGTGGTGGAGAATTATGAAACAAAGAGGCTGTTGAGGCTTGCTGGTGGTAAATCTGGGAAAAGGCAGAGACGATAGAAAGGACACTCCCGAGAATACGATTCTCAAAGTGGACTACGCTTTTCCTTTTGCTTTTTTCGAACTTGTAAATAACTATGTTAAGTAGAAATCAAAAAGGCCATTCCAACACAAAAGCAAAAAAGTACCCCGAAAGTGTTATCCAAAAAGAGTATCCCAAAAGGATATCACAAAACAGTATCCCGGCACAGAACAGTAGCTCAGCATAGAAGAGTATCTCACCACAGAAGAGTATTTCGACAACAGCCACTCCGCTTCTAACAGTCCAGAACGGACATCCTTCCGAGATATGACGATTGAAGAGAACATAATGGTGATTTCAGAATGGTACAATCTTGGCGTAGTCTTCTGTCCTCTTTATCTGGGCTACACTTCTGTGGTGTGACACTTTTCTGTGGTGGACACTCTTCTGTTTCTCTTCTATGATGAGTACTTTTCTGTAATGGGATACTGTTCTGTAATTGTGATGGCAGCTGTCCATATGCAAGTGTCTAATCGATATCATGCTCCTTCGTCCGCAGAGTCTACAATGCCTCTCTCTTTGAGCCTGGATTGTAAGCGTGGCAACAACAACAACAAAATTTTGATCTGGTCGATGCGGGTCTGATGGTCGTATTCGGCTACGATGGAGCACCGCCTTTGCTTGGAATAACATGCATGTGTCTCTTGCAAGGTTTATTTTGTTTTTGTCTTAATTTTTTTTGAAAAGGAAAAAAGAATCAGAAAATCAAAAAAAAAAAAAAAAAGAATGGATAAGAAAAATTGACACGGTAGCCGATGGGATAATTTTCTGTCTTGGTATACTG
>JAMAKW010000171.1:0-18608 GCA_023628315.1 Neopestalotiopsis sp. M2102B | reverse complement strand
CACGACATACACGCAATTCCGGAAGGGTATCCCAGAACGCTATACCAGAACGCTATACCAGAACGCTATACCAGAACGCTATACCAGAACGCTATACCAGAACAGTATTACAGAACAGTATACCAGAACGGTATCCCAGAAGGGTATCCTAGCACAGAAGAGTAGCCCAACACAGAACAGTATCCTCAGAGTCCTATCCTCGGCGCTTGAAGCGCGACCTGCTGGGTGGGTTAGTATACTTTGGAGATGTCTCCGCTATTGTACATTTGCTGTTCTTATGGTTCCGAACTGTCCGTTGCCTTCGCCGTCCACTGCAGTCGACCTGTCGCCATAGCAAATTTGATTGTAGCTCGAACTGCCTCCATGTTTGGTTTCCATTTTTCATCATCACGGTGCGTCTTTCCGCCCAGAAGAAACGAAATGCCTCCTCTTCTGTTTCGTGTAAAGCCAAGTAGGTCTTTACGATAGCTTGTCCACTTTCTGCAGTGCAGACCGAAATGCTCTACCGTCTCTTTCGCGTGCCCGCAGTCGCATACCCGTGAAGCGACCGCACCAATCTATCTGGTTCGGCTGCCAGACAAGTGCCCGTATATGCCCATTAGCTGAAGCGAACAAACGTCTGCTCATCCACATCTGGCCACTCAACGCGACTCTCATTTGCTTCCTTCATCGTCCCATTGACTAGGGTATGCAAAGGTCGAGATAAGCGTGCTACTGCACCAGCGTGGAGCACATATTCTTTCTCGGAGTTGCCGGGTGACGGCGAGAGTAACAGACAGTTCGGGACAATACAACTGAAAACAGAAACGATCCATAGTGGAGACATCTCCAAAGTATACTAACCCCCCAGCAGGTCGCGCTTCAGCCGCCGAGGATAGGACTCTGAACACTTGGAGGAGTTAACTCCAAGCAGGAATGCTGGTCACCCACTACTGACAGTATCGTACAGGGATGTCAGGAAGAGAAATGAATTGGGACAGAAACGGATTGGTCTTCAGAATGGGCTCGAGTCGGAGTCAGGACGGAAACTTGAGAAATGGACATGTAATTACTAAGTGTTACTTGCCCTCTAGGGGAATAGCCCGGGCGTAATAAATTTCGCGTGTGTGTGTGTGTGTGTGTGTGTGTGTGTGTGTGTGTGTGTGTGTGTGTGTGTGTGTTTGCTGGTACAGTAAAAGAGACGATAAACTAAAATGCAGATCACGCACTTTGAAGTAATCATATTCCTCTTAACAACCTCGCACCACTCCGCAATGCAAATGATTCTCACTGGTTGCCAGCACAAGTCATTGTTGATCAGCACAAAGCAAAGGATGCTTGTCACCCAACATATCTACCCTGTCGTCGCGGCTTGGAGTACGAATACATGTTTCATCCAAATTCTTCTCATCCTGATATGAAGGTGGACCTTCAGCTCCGATCGTGGAGTCATTGCATCTCAACTCCTTCCATGTCAAGGTGTAACAATGTCCAGAGTTTTCAACCATTTCGGTGGCTTCACGGTTCCAATATATCAAGGCTGGAGTGACCTTTGTCCCTTCTGGCCGGCTGTATCTGCTGATGAAGAGCTGTCTGCTGGTAGCAATGTTTAGGATTGTGGTCCATTCGAATTTGTGGAATAGTAGCTCGTTCGTCGGTCCTTTTGTGATGCTTTCGTCGATGAACTGCAACACCAATTCGATCGCATTGGCGATATCTCCCCGCAACTTGTCGTCCTTCTGTTGCATGCGGTAAATAAGGTCGGATAGAAGTTGCAGCTTTACTTTCTTGCAGTTTTGGGGTTTCTCCGTTTTCTTAGAGGGGCTTATATGGGTGCTTATGTGGCTGGCATCCTTGTAGAAATAAATGTAGCCGTCGTTCTGATCCGCGATGTAAACATTCCAATGGCTGTTGAGTCGCCCGTCGATTACTACCCAACCAAGATGGCATTCCTGTTGTGAAAGAGCGTACTGCCCGTCGTATAGATGAAGGCATTGGGAGGTCATCGTCTGGTGGTAGCGGTTGGTTCGGAGTTGTATTTGGTTCAAGAATTAGCTTGGAATATCTCGGTCGGAAACGTGGCATTAGGCGTTATTTATAGGATTATTCGTCTGTGTATCTTCTTGTTTTTGACAAGGTATTAGCTCAAAACTTTCATCTGTCTTTTTTTGATGCAGCCCGCCACTGCCCATATCGACTACTGTGTAGCCACAATAACCACTGGCTCAACTCTTGTGAACCTCCTTCTTCTCCAAAAAAATTAATGAACCCATAACCTGCTCGAGATGCTTCCGGATCTTGTTTAGCTTCATCGTATTTCTACAGGAATGTTACCTACGCTACTTTCATTTCTAGTCACGCGAGTTCAATTATGCAGCTCTCTGTCTTTTTTTCAAATAGGAGTGGCGAAGTTGTCCGCAATCTTATCAGGGCATAGATATCTGTACCTCGTCTCCGGATTTCGCAGCCAAAACACGGACAAGGTTGCAGACGCAAAGAAAAGAGGGGTGTAAAGGGGGGTGTAAGGAAGGCCCTCTTGATCAATCGGCCCTGTAGTTGTTGTTATGTTCTTGTTAGGAGAGTCACCGGAAGAGAAGGGGATCCTTAGACCATCATACAGATCAGTCCTCGCTAAACACAACAGTGTATGCATATCGAGGTAGCTCACTACCTGGTAAATATCACCACAGCAAAGCAAAGAGCATACTGTGCTTCTGGCAGCAACGACCATTCAGATTAATTCTGCGAGGTTGGGCGTCTCCTGTCGCCGATCATTACGTTCTAACGTGAACCCCCTGGAGCGTCCATTTGAAGCATATTGACAAGGATCCTGCGTTTAGAGGCAGGTCTTATTCGACATGGGCGACTCTCCATACCTATGACTGCCCAGTTGGCTCTTGCCATCTTCAGAGACGAACGCTAAAGTGAAGGGGGTTAAATCGACTGGTTGTAGTTCAATCTTTGAACCTAACTACGATGGTTAGTGTAAGGCAACAAGGATTCCCAGGCGCGGCGGCGCTCATCGAATGGGATACCTGAGTCAACAGCCCGAAGAGACGCGGTCCTTGTCTTGGCTTAATTCGGATGTCAGTCAGAGTGACATCCTGATCCAGTATAGCCTGTGATGAGGGTCCAACGGATGCGTATTGTACCTTCCGCCGGCCACTCGCAACCTCTCATCAGACCCGCTTCGCAGTAAAAAACGAACATTGTTCTGGCCGAATTTGGATGTCAGTCTGACTGACATCCAAATTCGGCATAGCTTCAAGCAACGTTGCGGATGCGCTATTGCCTTTGCTGCGCCGTCCAAGGAGGAATCCCAGTCAAAAACCGCCCTGTCTAGGCATCTCTATTCAGATTTCATCATACCTGTAAGGTCAGCCATAGCAGCTGGCTGTAGTGTCTTTTATCTTTTTGACCGCCGAAACATGTTTTAGAGATTCAACGGGGCATATTCAAGGCTACATGGTTGGCCAAAACCAATTGAGGCGGTATGTGTACGACGTGATCCTTGCCCAATGCATGCCAGCACCCATACCGGCCGGCAGACACGCAGTAGCTCCCCGGTTCCTGCTTGTCATAGCCTGTTCAACACTCTGTAGGTATGACTACTCAGCTGGTCTAGAACAGCCACGTCACCTCTGCCATGCTACTTATACTGTTTCGTGAGTTGGACGGTGACTCGACGTGATGATGCTAATCCTACACTGGAAAGAGCGATACTGGTGCTGTATTTGAGTATCTCTTGGATTTTCGAAGCATGTCAATAGGAAGGGCATTGGACAAGATACATACTCACCTGTAGTTACATCGAGAAACTGGGAAACATCCAGCTTGGTTTGGTCGCTTCCGTACATAACTTGTACGCAATGGTCGGTAATGGGGCCTGGACGGGTCCAAGTTCAATGAGCCAGATCTATTCGACCCAATGCAGATTTGCCGAGGAAGACGTTGGTTTCCTGAATTGAATGCTGAGGTTGTAATAATTCCTTATAGCTGTCAAGACTAAGGCCGAGTCGGCATGTAAGTGGACAGAGCGAGCGAGCTCAGAATGAGCTCGACCATTCGAGATTTGAGCAAGATCACGGTAAAGTGATTGTAGAAACCAAAATGTCCAAACTTTGTCCACCCAGAGCTTTAACTCCTATGGCGAGTTCGATGGGAGCACGATACCCAACGAATTAGACCCCATAACATTTTTCTCCGACCAGTCGCCATCAAATCTGGCATCAACGCAAACATAGGATACAGCGAAGACAACAAGCGGACAGAGACTAAGAGCTAACAATCACATGTCACGCGAAGAGATGCTGTGATGCGCCATTGGTCGACGTGCCAGACTACATAGACGATGATACGTGGCCAATGGAGTATAAAATCCACACGTGACTAGGATCTGGCCGTACGATGTGCGCAAGAAAGCTGCTCCTTCCTCACGAGCTCCGAACCACTGTTCGTCCAAAAGAGAAAATGAAAAGGCGGTGTGCACATGAAAACCGCAGCGTGAGGACGTGCCTATTGTGTATATCTTCTAACTTTTTGGTGCGATCTAAACATCGAGCCACACAACGTTAATCTATCCAGTAATTCATGTATATTAATATTTGGAGGTAGACATACTTTGTCTTATCAGCTCTCGCTACGACTATTCGCTTTCTCTTTGCGCTTGCAATACACTCTCCAACCCTACATCCTGTCCAACGAGCACCTATCATGGCTAGCAACCGTGGAATGCATCATGATGCCCTTGTTGCTTTCTTGACGGTTCTATCCAACCCCATCCCTGGAAATCTTTGCATTGAGTCACCAGTGGAGCTTCACGTTCTCGAGCAGCTAGTGTCATGGCTCGATCACGAAAACATCTTTATCAGAAAAACAGTCTCCTTATACCTCCAACAATACCAGGATCTACCAGAGAGTTTACTCCTATTGGTAGTGGAGAAGCTCAACCAGCAATCTTGGGATCGTCAGACGGAAGCAACAACGGTCCTCCAAAAGCAGGAACATATTCCAGAATCCATTCTCCGAAGGTTAGAAACAGACCTAAACAATACGAACAAATTTGTTCGACGAGCAAGCCTCGAGGTCCTCGCAATAAAGTCAGCGGATCTTAGATCAATATGTCGAGCGGTGGAGGTTTTTCTTAGTGACGGAGATGAAGGTGTAGAAGAAGTAGCCTGTGAAACACAGGAAGTCGTGAAGCAACGAGTGGAGGACGAAGGTCATGATATGAACAGCTTGTCCGAGTTCTCGTGGCTCTACGACGGTGATGGCGACCAATCCGAAGGTGTTCTTGCTCAGCGCGCAACTTCGGAGTAGACGGACCGATTTGCCCGGATCCTTATTGATACGAGACATCGTTCCTCGTTTCACAATTCACCGATGTGGGGCGAGACGGTTTGTTATGATTAGCAAGACACTACCGTATCGCTGGGGATGACTACAGAGCGCTATTGTCCTGGCGACTCGCTAGAAGTCAGTTACAAAATCATCATGCGATTGAAATAAAATGAAACATTTCAATTTCTCTTCACGTTACTGGTGCAGAAAGTTTTGCAAGGCAATTCGATTCAGAATGCGCACTGCACTAAACACCCTCGGTGTAGCTGCCGCAATCACTGTAGCCGAACCTTCAAACTTCCCAGCCAGTCTAGCGCGTAGTCATTCATTTATCCCTGGTTCGTTATAGCACATATATCTGCCACGCGCCCACTCAAGCAATAAGGTTATACCAAGCTCATAACTGGTGGTGCTTGTATACCTCGGCCTCGTTTACAATCCATTGCTCCAGGACATTACTATCGGCAAACGGCATGGTCTGGCTGGCAATCATGCCCGCTACGCCCTTTTCGCGGTCGTACCACCAAAAGAGGTTGGCAATGCCGGCCCACCAGGCCGTGTCCTTGCCCCGCCCCGTCATGCCGGGCTCGATTGTGAGCATCAAATAAGTGAAGCTGACACCGTAGCCTTGAGGCGGATCGCCTAAGAAAATCTATGTCAGTCGAAGTCGCACCAGATGGTCCTACAATGAAAGATTCTTTCATTTATCTGCTTGAGGATAGAGCTCAGGAATCGGATTCCTCTGCTCGGCTTTTGCCGCGGGTATGCCCCTGCGAGCAAAATCGGGCATATCGGGAATCTGGTTCTTCCACATGTCCTCGACCGACTCCTCTGAGAATCCGGACGCCATTGGGATGCGCGCCGTCGTTGAGAAGCGCCACCAGCACCTGCACATAGTCGTGGAGCCGCTCAAAAGCGCCGGCGCCGCCGCTTTGGAAGTGTCGCGCTTTATCCGAGGCCTAAGCCCGTATAGCGTCTATGAGAAGTAGAAGCTATTTTTAGCGGGAATCGGCGAGAAAGATTCACTCTGAGTGGTCCTGAAAACAGTAATGCGATCCGTCTAGATCAAGCTCTCAAATATCATACATTTTTCTTTTCACGTTACTGGGTTTATCATTGCTCTTATCCAGGGGGTCCTTATGATAGAGTAATTACGTGGGGGGATTTGCATTGAACTCCTGGTTAGATTGTAATTTGCTTCAGCTACTTATTTCAACGAATTTGCCGAGCATGGAACATGCAAATGCGGCAATAAAAGTCTCTAGTAAAATGTGGTTTTCGTCACTACCAAATTTGTAACTATACGTTAGGGAACGATCAAGTATAACTGCAAAAATGCAAGTACAGAAGGAAACAAAAAATTAAACAACCGGCTCTCCCTTAGTGGTATTGTGTGGATGCCAATCAAAGAAATATAGATATATGTGAGGCACATGGTTCAGCGGAGGCGTCACTGAAGGAAACGAAAAATCCGTCTGATCAGACGCAAAACCAACTATGGTGACCAATATAGTCACGTTTAGCTCGTTCAAGGTCCTCCAGCCGGCATCGTTGATCCCTGCTTTCGCGAGTGATACGAGATGAATGAAAATTCTTCTCGTAGTAATCCGCGGTGTGTTGAGGTCTGGCCTTTGATACGTAACTGAATAAGCAATCTTGGCTTGGTGGGTGGGCAGGCCAATGGCAAGGTTTAATGCAACGTTGGCACATGCTTTCCGTCGGGGAAAAATTGAAATCCTCGGTAGAAAGGCGGGGTTGAAAGAACGTGTGCCTATCTGAAGACCCCAATAACGATCGCCTTGCTGCTAGTACATTAGAAACCAGAGAAGCCGTGAAGGTGATGCATAAATATTGTAGACGCAGGAATGAGTCAAGACGGAATCAAAATTGGACGCTTGAAACCCTGATATAATGACAAGACAAAGCAACAATATTTGGAGGCGAACCGAGCAATGCGCAACACACATAGTTACGTTGGTGTCCTCAGCATGACAGTTTCCGTACGATGCCAACTTCTTCGCAGCATATTTCTCCACTTTTGATTTCATTACGTCTGCCCAGTATGTCTCCAGCGTACAGGTCACATCTGGCTCGGTATCTTTAGGAAGCTTCTTCCCATCATGGCTTATCCTCCATTCGATGGAGTACGACAGCTTCGGCTCGTTATCGGGATCGTGGTCATCGGTATGTTCCAGGAGATCGTCAGTCGAGCCGTCAGAATTCTGGGAGAACAGCGAAGCTGGTGTATTCGAGCATGACTCTACGGATTGGCGCTGGAGGAATGATGGCCAGCCATTAAACTGGGCGAAGAAATTATCTTGAGAGCCAAAGTCAGCCATTATCGCACAATCGTATTGCCACAGCATGCAGTCAAATCGCGCTCACAGCAACAGATCCAGAATGTGAAGATTAGATCTGTACTCACTTTTTTCTCAGCGTCCAGAACAAGCACAAGAATATTCTAGAAGCTTGTTGTTTGCGTTCAATTCGATCCAAAACAGGATGCAAACGACTTCTCTGGCAGATCCAAAAACGGCGTTTTGAATGTAGCAAACAAAGCATCGACACTAAGCCAAAAACGTGTACAGCTTGGGCGTTAGGGATGCGTTCTTCGCCATAGGCTCGGGCGACAGAGGTGCTGTAGAAGCTGTGTGCGACCATTGATGCTCAATTAGAAATTATGTATGGATATGATCAATATAATCGAGGCATATCGTGACTTTCGAGATATGTATAGAGTATCTGATAACCCCAACACAAGTAATATTTTGCAGATGAAAAGATTGCAAACGCTTTCTTTATAGGCCATGAAATACATCAGTAGCAATTTATATAAGCTGTAAGCAATTCATCATTGAGTATTTTGTTGTTTGACTGGTCATGCACCGTCCTGAAATTTCTGCTATGCTATGGTTGTCAGCATCAACGAGTTTGGATGATTATATATTTGGATTGGTAGTTCCATGTATACAGTAAGTCAGCAGATTACAACACTGTGTCAGCGCCAAAATTGGACATGTTGAAAAACATTCCAGTCAAAGAATGCAGAAGCCGATTTCGTTACTCACTGTACCTTTGACTCGCCGAAGTACATACTCATTGATGACAATATCAAGTGGATCTGGCTGATGTACATGAATGTCAGAGCCAGATATGGATCGTCCGTGCTCAAAGACGAGATGAGGACAACAAGGAGAAGCCGATTTTGATTGTCCTTGTATCCTAACACAGAAGTGTATCTCGACAACAACTACTCCACCTCCAACAGTCTAGAGCGGACGTCCTTCCGAAATACGACGATTAAATAGAACATAAGTATGTAACGATTATTTCAGAGTGGCACGATCTCGACGTAGTATTCTGTCCTGTTTATCTAGGCTACTCTTCTGTGGTGGGATATGCTTTTGTGGTGGGATATGCTTCTGTGTTGAGATACACTTCTGTGGTAGGACACTATTCTATGTCCCTTCTGTGATGAATACTTTTCTGTGCCGTAGTGCTTTTCTGTAATGGGATACTGTTCTGTGCCAGGATACTGTTCTATAATTATGATGGCAGCTATCCACTGCAAGTATCTAATCGATATGCTCCTTCGTCCGCAGAGTCTACAATGCCTCTTTCTTTGAATTTGGACTGTAAATGCAGCAACAACCACAAAATCGTGATCTGGTCGATGCGGGTCTGATGGCCGTATTCGGCTAGGAAAAAATATGCATTGGTCCTTTCCAAGACTTTTTAAATTAAAAAGAAAAAAAGAAATAGAAATCGAAAAGGTTGAAACGGATGTGAGAAATCGACACAGTAGCCGACGGGACTATTTTCTGTCTTGGAATACTGTTCGGTATTAAGACACTGTCCTGTGTTAGGATATTGTTTCGTGTTAGGATATTCTTCTGTAACGGGATACTCTTCTTTGCTACAGACAACAAGGATTCTTTCCGAAATTGTGGCTATATCGTGGAGCTCGCCTGAGAATCCCACCTCTAGTGTCCTGAAACGTCGGGACATGACCATCGCAACAAGAAGATAACACAAGTAACAATGGTTGACGGATCTGTGCCTCCAGGATAGTTCCAGTATTGACCTATGAACCTCTACTTGTGCCGTTTTGCTCTTTGCTTGACTCGAACGACCTTTCCTGGGTCGCTGCTGTTCCGAGCGTTTGGAGACTTATTCTGCTTTCGTGTTGAATCTATGATAGGACCATGATACAGAAAGAAGTGCAGGGATGTACAAAGACAAAAAATACACAACCTGGTGACAAAAGCGTGCGACCGTTTAATGCCATGACAAATGTCAGAGCTTTCTCGCCTTCAAGCTTTATCTCAAAAGAATTACCAATCGAGTATAAAACATAAGACGTCTGTACTACTGAAACATTTTTCAAACGTTTCTCTCATTATATGTATGCTATGTACATATATTGCATGACTTCATCCCAGAGGCAATACAACTCGGTTCATTCCTACTGCTGATCATGTCCTCATTACATGAACACATGCTGTCTCTGATTACAACATTCGTTGTTAGTCAGAAAAATACAAGACATGTCCTCTATCGTGCCGCCGCAAGATTCCGAAAGCCCTCGAGTGCTATCCTCTATATTCACGTCCTTATTCCAAACCTAGAAATTCTGCGTTATTGGGTGCACTACTTGTTTTATGGCTTTCATGTCATACCCACATATTTCGACTTTGCGCAAATGGTCTTCCACTCGTGGACGAGCCACCATCTAGTGGCACAGGGACACTACGCAGGCCATAAAAATATTACACAGCCCGTGTTCCGTGCGCAGATGTTACTGCACTTAGCCATGTCGTGTCCATTGTATCTAGTGCGGCGGGACGGCTCCACTAAGAACAGCGTTGGTGCATGATCGTCACTTGTGCTGCTTTCTCGTTGCAATGGTCA
The DNA here is from genome assembly GCA_023628315.1 of Neopestalotiopsis sp. M2102B. Classification (NCBI taxonomy): domain Eukaryota; kingdom Fungi; phylum Ascomycota; class Sordariomycetes; order Amphisphaeriales; family Sporocadaceae; genus Neopestalotiopsis; species Neopestalotiopsis sp. M2102B. The sequence goes on along the minus strand of JAMAKW010000171.1, from coordinate 8,378 downwards.
TGTCCCGACCATTTGGTGAACTAAAGCAGGAAACCTAGGGGAGCTCCACGACAACGACATGCACACAATTCCGGAAGAGAACCCTTGTTGTCCGTAGGACAGAACAGTAACCACCACAGAAGAGTATCCAAGGCATGGAAGAGTGTGTCAACACAGAACAGTAACCAACACAGAACAGCATCCCATGGGCTACCGCGTTAATTTTTGCCCTTTTTTTTTTTTTCTGATTCTTTTCTTCAAAAAATAAAAATAAAAATAATACCAAAACAAAATAAGGCCTTGCAAGGGACAGATGTATATTTTTCTAAGCAAAGGCGGTGCTCCATCGTAGTCGAATTGCATTCGTTCGTCGGTAGACGCTTCGCGAGATCCTCCAAGTAGAAAGCGCTTTTATTGGAGCAAGTGCTTGAGGTCTCATAAAACGCCATGGCCTGTGTTGGGCTCACTCAATATTCTGTGAACATGTTAGTTGAGCTGAGATGCTGTAAGCGTGTTTCCTTGCGGTATTCCGGACACTGAGCAGCAAGAATGATTGGACAGGATCTTTACGTGTTCTATCTTTCGTTTCTTTTTTCTTTCTCAATTCCGGTCTCATGGGTAAACTAATATGCTTGAATGTAACACCCACGAACGAGACACGTAACAATATTTTCTTGTTTCCGAGAAAAGCATAAACTGTGGCCATAAGTTCCTGAAATATGCCAAAACAGAATGCTTTTAAAGCGACCTATGCACACTGCTTCGTATTTGATGAACTCCAGCTTCACTTTTGGCCATTGCATATTGGAGCCGGCAATGACTCGGAAAAGAACCAGACGAATTGTCCCGTATGCACCATTTTGTGATCACATTATGGACTTCGATTCCTCCTTAGCAATGTCAGTATAATACCGAACCTTATCATCCCAGAGACATTCCTGGCCAGCCACTCATCAATCCAGTACGATGAATCTCAGCACATATTCTCGCCGACGGCTGAAAGAACGCCTAAGAGCCCATCGGGTGAAATCGGCACAGTACATATTTATCAAGCAGGTCTCTGTGCCGTTGCTCCTTTTCCTGGAAAGGATATACAGTGCCGGCACCATTAAATTGCCTTGTCCAACTGTGTAAGCTGTGGCAATACTTGTCAACATATAGCTGCCCACTGCGATACGGGACGCACTCTGGAACTGGCAAAATGGACCTCGCATGTAGATGAAAACTTCAAGTTGTGGACCTGAACCCCGGGAACCGATGAAATGTGGATCCAAGCTCCAGCGCCCCGGAACAGACCTCAAAGTCTACGATCTTTGAGCTTGGCGCACATCAGGCAAAGGAGATAAGACCCATTTCCTCGTTGAATTCGGTCATTTGTCGCTCAATACCCCAGCTAACAAGTTCCGATCTTTCAGGATTGGGCGCATCAAGGTTGCCTAAGACTGTAGTGCACGGTAATTGCGCCCGTAGTCTTCCGGACGCTTTAGGTACGTAAGGTTGGCAAGAGAAGCGGGGTGTACTGAGCTCTGATTTTGGATTAACTACATCACTATTAAGGTACGGAGTTTTATTATTCCGACCGCTTCGGAGAACGCCTGCTCTTCTACGGCGCTGGAGATAGATGATTACCCCGCACTCATCATAGGTGCCAAAGCGAATGAATTATCTCGAATTGCTTCGGCAGAGCTTGGGTCCGATATCCTTGACGCGATGGAACAGTCTGCACTCGACCAATCCAGGAGCAAAGAGACTTTTGCTCTCCTGGTCAGAGACATGGGCGAAGATGCAGTCGATGTGATCTCTAGACAAGCAATCCTCCATACCACGCGTGGCGATTGGGATGCGGCAGTATCCATTCTCACACAAGGCCTGGCAGCCGTTGAAACTGAATTCGGACCGCAAAGCTCTGCTACGCTTTCATGCATGGCTAATCTTACCGCTACTCTTGCCAACAAAGGCGACTGGGGGTGTGCAGAGCCACTGGGAATCAGAGTATTGGAGATCGGGCGAGAACTTCTAGGAGAGAACCATCCGCAAACGATCAACTCGTCATACGACCTAGGGAAGATATATCAAAAACTGGCCCGTCATCAAGAGGCAGAAGCGCTATTGATGTGTACGCTTGAGAGAATGAGAACTGTATTTGGTGTAAATGACACCAAGACACTTGCATGTATGGCAGCTCTGGCCGTCACCTTCCAACGTCAAGGTCGGTACGGAGAAGCCGAGTCTTATGCACAGCAGGTATTCGAAACCAGGCAAAAACGATTACCCAAGGAGCATGCAGATGTTCTTACCTCTATGTTTCATTTATCGTCGATCTTCGAGGACCAAGATCGATATCAAGATGCTGAGACGCTGCTCCTGCGGGTGTTGTCTTTAAGACACAGACACTTGGGCGTAAAGCATCGAGAAACACTCATTTCACGAGCCAGGCTGGCTGCTGTATACAACGGTCTGGGTAAATTTCATCTGGCAGAACAGCTGGCGTCTCCAACTGTCTTCATGATGAAAGAAGAGCTAGGCATCGACGATCCCTCCACACTGTCGGCCATGGCAACATTAGCTACGGCCTACTTCGAGCAAGACCGATATGAGGAATCCGAAGAACTTCAGCATTCGCTTGTTGTCAGCTGGACTCGCATTGCCGGCCAAGAACACCTCAACACACTGACTTCTATGTCTTTCTTGGCGGATATATACAAGTGTCAAGGTCGATTCACCGACGCGGAGCGATTGCTGAAACAGGCGATCCAGACGGGTGAGAAGGTTCTTGGCAAGGAGCATCCCGATACCATCTGCCGTCAGGCCGAACTGGCAAGAATCTTTGACTGCCAAGGTCGATACCAAGAGGCATATGAACACGCAGAAAGCGTGGTGGAAGTCATGAAACGGGTTTTGGGAGAGGATGATTGCAATACCCTCACTACACTTGGGATTCTAGCAGAAATTTGCAGCCACGATAGCCGACACGATGAGGCGGAACGATTAGGAAAGCAGGTAGTCCAAGGAATGACCAGTAAACTTGGTGCGAACGATCCTCAGACGCTTGTTGCGAAAGCCAATCTTGCTAGCACCTACTACAGCAGAGGCAACTACGAGGTTGCCAGAGAGCTTGCAGTCGAGTTGATTGGTAAATCAAACAACGACTATCCTGGAAACCTGAACTTTGAGGGCAACATCGCTGGAGTGCTGCTGGAGATGAAGTACACGGATTTGGCAAAGACAATAGGGGAGAGCGTATTACATAAGAAAAGAGACGCCTTGGGCAACGATCACCCAGACACTCTTTTGTCTATGTCCACCCTTGCTTTAATCTACAATGCCAAGGGTGAAAGAACAGAGGCAGCAGCGTTGATGGTAGACGCGATTAAAAGGGGTTCTGTCATCTTGGGCGAAAAGCATCCCTCTGTGCTGACTTACAAATTCAACTTAGCGCTGATTCGCCATCAACAAGGTGACAGACAGTTGGCATATGATGTATGGTCCAGCATTTTGGAAGAAATGAAGGTTGTGCTGGGAACAGGACATGAGTTGACGATCCGCTGCAAATACTATCTAGATCGTATGCCACAGTAAAAACAAAAACGCATGCAATATTGTTCCTACTACATACGAGTATTCTAAACATAGCGAAAGAGTGGAAAGGACAGTCCTTCCGCGTCGGGTTAGGAGCTTTTGGCGTCCTGAAATAGTCCAAGCTCCGGGTCCGTGTATGCGCGTCACACCCTTACGGGTCAAGCTTCTTGATGATTGCACACGATAAGATTGCAAATTGATTGCTTTCTATGCTTAAGGTTGCGCGACAGGTACTCGTTCCTCTGTGCATGCACTATGACCACTACACCAAATCTAGAAGCTGCAAGCACCGACCATGAATTCTTCCTACCAGAGCAGAAGGTATCAACCTGAGTATCTGCCACGTGGGAACCACCTGACGTTTGATGGCTATTATCTTCGTTGTACATCACCCGAAATGCAGTGCTTCAATACCGGTCAACGTACCAAGACTTAAATACAATCGCGGTAGCGTACTTACTCATTCGCCAACAGTATTCATCGTGCATCTTAGAGGCGTAATCCGCGGCACGGGAGCGATGGAATGACGGTCACGGAGATGACTAGGTCTTGCCGTACTTAGCAAGCTTTCCTTATTCACGCGACACAATGTCATGTGATTACTTAAGGCTGTTCCGTTCTTAGTTCTTTGTTCTTGATCCTTTCACCGCGTTCTGGCCTGTACTTATCCACCCTTGGTCCTTGGGTGCAACACAGAGTGAATGTCTTGATGAATACACGAGAACAATAAAACCATGCGGCTGTTCGAGATGAAGTGTTGGGGGTACATTTGGTTGGACTACTAACGATTGAAATTTCTGTCTTCGGCGTGAGTCATACCCACTATGCCAGCATTATGCAAGATCTGAAGTCATCAGCAATGCACTGCAGAGCAACGAGCTTGCGCTCAAAGCTCTTAAGAATCCGCCTTTACTCGTCATTGCCTGTATGTTGTTCTTTATGTTCACAGCAGCGCTGGGTTATGTATGGTGGATCTGGAAACATAGCTACATCTGGGTTATAAATCACATCGTTATGTGTGTACAATCAAGATCGGCTTCTTCTTGTTGTCTCACTTCTCTTTGTCTTTAAGCGCGGACGATCCATATCCGGCGCTGATATTCATGTGTCCCAATCAGACCCACTTGGCACTGTAATCTGGTGCAAATTCTGGCCATACAGTCTCCAAGACCGTGGTAGAACTAGATGGCCATCAATGATTTCACATTCTGGTAGGTATCTATACTGCAGTATGCAGCAAAATGCTTTTGCATCCCCCTCGCGTAGCTTCGAAAATGATGCTTCGACGCACGCGAGTAACGGGCAAGTCAAGAGTGACTCAACAGGTCGAGGGTTATAATCCGAGCATATCAGTCTTTGGATACCGGTGATGCAATTGAGAGTCATATATATATGAGATTTACGGTAATGATATGGTCAAAGCTGGGGCACGTACAAACAGCTATGATATACATCAAGCAGTCGCAAAGGATGAACACACAGTGCAGCATCGAGTGATCGAGTGGAGCTGCGCTCTGATATACAGGTAAGAAACCTGCCAACATTGTCAATAGAACCACGTTGATTCTCCAAGTGAAAATAAAACGCCACAGGATCTTGCTCGCATCAACTTAACTGTAGACCGACCTCAACTCGAACAATTTTGGAATGGCATAGGAAAAGGGGAGCTAATCGTTTTCACTAATCGCCTCAAAGCTCTTGCCGCAACTCAAATTCGTTCTACTAGATACCTTTGACAAATAATGGCATCCAAGATTGGCTCGTATAAATTTGAGACTTCACATTCAACTGGACTGTTTATACCGCTGCTTACAATGTCGATTTGACTGGAATGAGCTCATGTAATGAAGTCATGGATAGCAATAAGATGTGAAAGACGACACAAAGAGTACCTGGACGGAATACGACCGGCTATCAACGAATCACCAACGCCAGACAGGGATCCCGAGTTCGAGAGGCTGCGAGATATGTCGCCGACGCCCGATCCGCCAGCGGCCTCTCGAAAGGACTAGAACGGAGAGGATCGGCTCTTCGCTTGGTACAACGGCTTATTGGGGCAGGAGAGCCTGACATATACGAGACATGTAGGCTTTCCTCGACCCCTTACCAAAAAAGTGAGACTTGTTTGCACTGCCTGCAAGTATGTGGCCACTTACTACCATAAGCGATGCGCTCGGAAGCCTCCCAAGCGGGCCCTGCCTGTGCGTGAAGGACATGAAATGTGGGCCTAAAACCCGCAAGCCGGGACCATGTGGGTCTAAGCTCCGGTTCTCCGGATGGAGGCCGGAATACTACAATGCTTGTCCCTTTGAGCTAGGTAAGAGTGGCAACAGCACCATGCAACAGCAACAGAGATTTCATCTGGATGATGCGGATCTTATGACCGTATGCCGCTGGGCTAGTGTAGTTTGCCCCAGCAGATAGGTATGGCAAATCACGTACAATTTGTCAAGTTCAAGTTTGTTTTTGATCGGCAAGAATGGCAAACGTGTCCAACATCAGCTCTAGAGTTAGGTATCCCATACCATGGCATTATGTTTGAAAATGCCCCTGCTAGGACCTGGCCAGCTCCCAATGTCCTCGGTCTCCTACAAGATACGGCCCACTCAACTCAACTGCAGAGGTCTGCACCGGCTTCATCGATATTCCGCTACTTCCTTCAGAATGTATGGCCGTAGATCAAAATCAATACAAAACCAAATTCAGTATTGCACTACACGCCAAAAACATTTTCACTATGCTCTCTTGGAACAGGAAGTCCCTCTCAATGCGTATGACGGTATAGGCGTCGTTGAATGATACGTGAAGGAAGCATTGTAAGTTGATGTTGTCGAGGGGTTCATCTGTAATAGACTCGACACCGGGACAAAGGTCGCGTTGTGCGAACTTGCAGCCGTCGTTCCAAGGATTCCCAAATCTATTGACCACCCACTTCGTTCAACGATGTGCTGCTGTAAAGTCTTAGAATATGGTCCCTCACACCTGCTCTACCTCATCGAAAGGATACTCTTCGACATCAGCTACCAATTCATCTTCCGCCTCCAGCTTCAACCTCTTTGCCATGCTGCATTGGTCTCCATATATGCCTCTCATAGCTTCCACGTCTGTGTGGACGTGCGTCACAGAAAGACTTGTTGGGCCAGGCGCACGGTCGAGGCCGCTGTCAAAGGGTGCCGGTGGATGGAAATGTGCCCCAAAGCTCTGAGTCGTCGATGTCTCTGACCCGCTGAGCATGGTATTTAGACGCTCGATCATATGCCCTTGACGTGTTTTCGACTCGCGCAGTTCTTTGAGTTCTTTCAGCAGGCGGTCATTTTCGTGTTGAAGTTGTTGGTTTTGTTGCTGCAGACCACTTGTATATGTCTGCAATTGGTGCAAGGAACGGGCAAACTCTTGAAGAGCGCTGTAGAAAACTGTGACAGGAAGCATAAGAAGAGGAGCGGGAGGCGCACGGGTATGATTCGCCATGATTGAATCAAAATTTGTTCCCGTAGGCTCGAATAAAAGCCTCGTACTTGATCAATGTCAAGATATCGAGTGGAACGGTCCATGAATTTATCTCTACTGCGAGATTTTGTTCTAGGGGTTACATACTTTGTAGTCTCGCAGTGTTGTGGACCAACGGAAACCCAAGTCTAGCTCCGATGATCCATCGTCGAAATTGGATGAAAGCAATTTTCTGACCCTTCCACACAATACCGTAGGAAGGATCGATATCGTAATAGCTAGTAAACCGACTTCCGTCTCCTGGGTTCGATGCTCCATAATTGAACAAACTAGGGACTCGGACTTATGACCCACAACCCCGCTGCTAGCTGATGACATCCATTTCCCGCCGTTTCTAATACGCTTTGGTAAGGCAACAGGGGGAGGACAAAATAATAGAAATAGAAAGAAACCTCAGACTCGTTGCTAGAGAAGTATGTGCAGACCGCCAAAGTATCACAATAATGATGTTAAGCAAATCTCGCGACTAAGTCCATGTAGCAATTACAGTACGAGACTGCATATTGTATAATTAGTCGATTGTACTTTCGGTATTCAATAACGAGTAACATATATTCAACTTGAGACAAACGATACTTTACAACGCTGTTTGCGAACGGCACATATATTGATTACCACCACATATCCGGTGTTTAAAGCGAATCTACACCATCGACCAAGAGCACTCCAGGAGGTACCCAAGACTTCAATGCCTCTACGTCGCTTTCCCTTAAGGTTCCACCCTTCAATTCAAAACATTTCAATTCCCTTATAGCTCTCCATAGATCAGAATTCTCTTTGATTTGATCTATCACCTCTCGATTGAAGACTGGCTCGTTGTCAGATCGGGTCCATGATAAACGTTTAACCGTTCGTGGAATCCAATCAATCAGTTCAGCTCGATAAGTGCCACAGCAGTCGATGATGCAACTCTCCGGTTTATGGCGTGTGAGGCCCTCGATAGCCAATGCCTGTACTTGGGATGAAGATCCCAAGCTAGGATGAAGGCTGATGACCAATTCCGAGCGAGCATACCTGCAGACGGAAGATGCTCGAGCCTGTGCAATCGTCAGCTATATCCCCGGTCGTGTAGGACGAAAGTACGGGGGGTTAAGTATAGTCGTACTGAATCGCAAGCATCCATTATAATCTTGGCGGTCCTCTAGTTTGACGCTAATTTCGAGTCTGGTATTGGAGCAAAGGATCGTCCATCTATTCGAAGAAACACAAGGTTGTTATGTACAAGCAGTCTGAACCTTGAAGAAAGAGATCTTGACTCTACTTGAGGATCACGATAATAGAGTGAGAAATCAGGTCGTATAAATAATAGTTTC
>JAMAKW010000170.1:0-19332 GCA_023628315.1 Neopestalotiopsis sp. M2102B | reverse complement strand
ATTCGGTCGAAGATGGGCAGGTGAGTGGAAGACTGTGTACGCCAAGAGCTTGTTGCCGAGGCCAACGGATCAACTGGCCTGCGGGGAAGTAATGGAAAAGGGAAAAAAAAAAAAAAAAAAAAAAAAAAAAAACCGAAATGCATTGACAGGCTGTCGCCCACTACAAGTCTTAAGCAAGTCCAATCACGTATTGTTTGCTTGCTTGCAAACAGTAACGAATCTGTAAGTAGGCACGTATAATGGCGGTAAATGGTGATCGTGTCGTTTGTCAAGCTTCATGATTGTGCGATCTCAAATTGATGCCCGAGTCAGGCCTCAATGCGCGCACATCTGACATCTGCATCAGTAGTAGGGGTCAAATGATGTGATGGTAATTCGTACATGCACAAAAGCGTTTGTGTGGTGATAATCTCTACTGTACATGATCCAGGTTTGCGGTTACGCAAGTGTGCCCAGGCAGTATGTATACCGAAGAACGGCTGGTATCTGGAAGGGTGTAAGGAAATCGATCATTACTGGTTGCAGATTCTGTTCTTTCAGATGACATGCTTGTCTAAATGTAGGCAGCGTTGACGATCCCATCACAACAACCATGCCGTAGTGATATATTGTCGATGGGAACTACGAAGCATACATTGTCGATGGACTTCAATCTCCAAAATTGATCAATTATATCTGTCCCGGCACACAGATACTACAACACATCGTGAATTACTCATTGACCGGCGATACCTCAGGCAGAGACTCACCTTTGCCTCCGTAACAAGAAACTTCCCGACTCGAAAAATGTTCAGATCACCGGATTCTGCAGTGGAAAGCTGGGGTGGTCTTTGCAGAGAATCGTAAGTTCCCTGGATAGCTGCATCAACCGTTTCCCGCTGATGTGTCATGGAGACCATATGCAAAAAGCTGTTTCATGATTAGCCTCAAGGGCGGAGCAAGCTGGTCAGTTCACCAAAGCATGCTTTGCAAGAGTCCCATTCTGGCTCGGAAATGCAATGAGGCACAACAACAAATTCTGGACCTCAGCCACGTTGCCGAAAGCACAGCTCACGTGCTCGTGCATTACCTCTACACCGGTGCTTACCAGAGCTATGAGCCAGAAATACCGCTTGGTGGGCCCAGGATTGCGAACTTGAGGGCAGCTCTGAGTGTGTACACAATGAGCCGCAACTTTGCACTGCCAGGCCTTGAGGCTGCTGTCAAAGACAGAATCGAGCTCCTGGGAGAAAATGTATCGGCCACTGATAAACTGGATGCTGTAAGGGAGGCGTGCTCGGATCTCGACGAGACGGATGCGTGGTTCCTACATTACCTGAAGAACTGCATTCGCTCGTTGGTTGAAGATGATTCATCGCTGTCGTACCGTGATCTTAACTTCCTTGGCGACGCATCATCATTCGTCAAGACCATTGTCAAAAGCGCTGTGGAGATCTACTCGGAAGAACTTCAGAAAAATCAACCCCTAAATGCTAGCGATAAGCAATACGCAGAAAACCAAACCACAATCTCCGAGCAGACTTTCCTTGAGAGCGGAAATTACGCAGCAACGGCTCTTGAGGTGTCCCAATCAAATCGTTCACAAAATATCAACAACCCCGCTGGCGTTGAGTCTAGTTTTGAACCCCCTCAACGTACGATCGGCACTCGAGCGAAGTGCGATGATGACATGACAGATATGGTCTTTGTTTCAAATGAGGATCGCAACTCGACGGATACGACCACTCTATCGATAATTACTGACAGCATACTTCAAACACCAGTAGAGGTAGGTTGACAGGCAACACGTCTTTCTTAGACAACGCTAATAGATGACAGGATTCATATTCTCCCACAGTATCAGAGGCCCAGATTCTTGATGAGCTATGCGAAGAAAACAAATCTCTCTTCACCGATACCAGACGCCGAAATTCCACCGAGAAAAGCTCGGTCACTCTACCTACAGTGAACGCTGTACAGGAGCCACCTCCACTTTGTCTCATCTCGCCTTCAGAAAGTTCGGTCCCTCTAGCGTCAAGAACCCATCCATGTCCAAGTTATGCCGAAACGAATGTGGCCATGCCAAAGACACTAGAGATTTGTTTCAACAATGTTTGGCGTATGTCTGAATCCGCTTGAGCCACGATGCTTCATCATCTATACAATAGACAATAACCTGTACTAACCGAAAGGCTAGCCACATTTCCACCTGGGCTCGAACGCGCCCCTTTCGCCGTCATATGGGAAGTTCTGCGTGTGCTGCTTCACTGTTCTATTGATCCTGGACAATTCGACCTAAGTTACGATGATTGTTGGCAAAAGCAAGACTATTGCTGGCAAATCCTCAGGTCCCACCCTTTACTTAAAGGGAAAACACTCCCGGAGAAGTCCGAATCCCTCGCCTGGGATGAGAGCATTCAGGGAGATTTTCGAGCAAAATTGAGTGCAGTTGTGTTCGTTGCTGAGGTTAAGATACGTGAGCTGAGAAGTGAACCACTAGTGAAGCTAATACTTCACCCATTGAAGCGAGAAAAAAGCTGCCGGTTGTATCGGCGCTTCGGCTCCGACAGGTTTCTTCAACTTCTCCTTCCGTCTGCTCTCTCACGGAACAATCTCTCCTTTAAAACCCACGAGGCGGAAAAGATCACTGTTGAGTGGCTTATCAGCGCACATCACTCCATCGCCGGACGAGAATGGACGGCGTTCTTCACCAGAAAGGGAAAAACGGTGAAGAAAACGGGACAGAACTCTGAATACCAAGATAGGATCTATTTCTTCGCGGAGATCAATGAAAGGACTACCGAGGTTACATGCAAGATGAGCACCATGTTAGATTGGCTTTTGCAATTACAAGAGAATGCTTCGGAGACGTGCCTCAAACTTTTCTCCCGTATCGCGCTAGGTAATCTCCGTGTTTCATTTTCATTCTTATGGTCGATAATCAGGACTAGTCTAACAACGTCAAAGGACTAACTCAAACAACTCCTACTGTCGTTCTCAAAATGCACGAAATAATTCGACGCTCGGAAGATTGCAGGTCCCAGAACGGCGCCGTGATGAATGATGGCATCGGGCGTATATCGTTTGGCCTCATGAATAGAGTTCGAGAGGCGCTCGGCCTACAAGAGAACCTATGTGCAATCCAGGCCCGTGTCGGCAGTGCGAAAGGCATGTGGATCGCTGCAGAGAGCGGGTTGGACCACGATTCCCAGGATTGGATCGAAATATATCCTAATCAGGAGAAGTGGGCTTGCAACTGGGCCGACGAAGATCACCGGACACTTGAGATCAAGAGCTGGGCCACAGAATCGAAACCAGCAAACTTGAACCTCCAGTTTCTTCCAATTTTAGACGATAGATCTACAAACAAAGACCACATGAGAAAGGTGATAAGTGAGCGCCTGATCAATGACCTTCATCGAGGTGTCGAGTATCTGAAGCCAGCACTGAAAAATCCAGCACAGCTTAGACAATGGGTCCATACACTATCCTCCCATCACTCGGAACGCATCCGGGGCGTTCCGTTCTTGGCAGGTCTTCCTGACAGTGACGCCGATATTGTGAGCTTCCTGGTTGATGGTGGTTTTGATCCACAGAGACTGAGTTATTTATCTCGTCTTGTATTCGACCTCGAGAGGGAGAGAAGCGAAAAATTGAGGGACGACCTGAAGATCAGGGTTCCGAAATCGACTCGAGTATACATGGTCGTCGACTTTCTCGGTGTTTTGCTGCCCGATGAGGTTCATATCTGTTTCTCGAAGCCGTTTGGCGTCGATGGTCTTTCTGACCTCGACAAAGTTGATGTGCTTGTTGCCAGGAACCCAGCCCATTTACCAAGCGACATCCAAAAAGTCAAAGCTATTTTCAAGCCAGAGCTTCGACATCTCAAAGATGTCATCGTTTTCCCATTGAGAGGAGAGGAATCTCTGGCAAGCAAGCTGTCTGGAGGCGATTACGATGGTGATAAAGCATGGGTCTGTTGGGATCCAGACATCGTGGGCAATTTCCAGAACACGGGGACGGAGCCGAAGGACCTATTACCATCTACGGATGTCCTGAACTCATTTTTCGACAGACACACAACAACTTTGGGAGTTTTGTCGTCCGGGCGAGCCAGGGAGAGTTGTGCCAACGAGCTGGTTAAGGAAGGTCTCTCTTTCGGCTTGAAGCGTAGTCTTCTCGGTAGATGCACGAACTTCAAAGAGGACTTCTGCCGCAAGAGGAACATCATTGGTGATAAGCCTTCCATTCTTTTAAGCTGGCTCCTGGGTGAGCTGGCTGATGAGGCTAAGAAAGGAATTGTCTTCACTAAGCTGCATTGGGATCAATTTCGGACCAACATGATTGGACAAAGATACCCCCTTTCGTATATGGCAGTAGAAAATGGGTATCATCAAAGCCATATCATACCTCATCTCAGGAATATTGCAGGATTTACTATGGATACTACCTTGACTGAGTTGTCTCATTCCATGATATCGCCAGAGACGGTGCATTCATTCGACCCTGATCTCGCCGACTATTGGAATCAATGGGAGGAAGGCTTGGTCGCCAGTGCGGGGAATTTAGTCCCTCTGTCTGATTGGATCACGGAATTGCGTCAAAATCTGACAGCCGACCTTGAACAGTGCGCAACCGAATGGTCAGCTGGAATGTCTGACATGACAAATTACCGCTCAACAGCATTACGAGTACATCAGCGGTGGGCTGATATTCAGCCGCGATTTACTGGCGATAGCCCTCGATATAAAAATCTGATATTTGCTTCGCTTCAACAGCCGAGAAGCTCTGTGTCACAAATCAGCCATTGGGAGCTACTGAAGGCAAGCCAAACGTTCAAACTATATCACAACAGGTCCCACAAATTTGTTTGGCGGATCACAGGACGCTATTTGCAATATATCAAAGCCCTGCGAAGCTCTACCAATGTTCCAGGAGGTCTGACATTCGGTTCTGACCCGAAAGAGATGAGCTTTGGGTATGGTAGTCTCCCAGTTCCTCTCGTGCATCACATATGTGGGACTTTGAGACCGGATAGCAAGTACATCAATTATCTTGCCTCGGGGATAGAAATCGGGCCACATGGTTCCAAGCTCTAGGTGTACAAAAGGCTTGCTACTCAATGATGGGATGATTTTGTGCACGATAGTTTTGTGCACTGGGGCTGACCAGAATCTCCGACCAGTTGGCGGACAAAAAATGTCGCATGAGTTGAAGGTTCCCAAAGCTATACCGAATGCGGATGTCAGTCAGACTGACATCCAAATTTGGCCAGAATAATGTTTGTGAAGTGCATCTGTCTCCACCAGATTGGGGGCGTGACCAGAGCGCCGCCAGGATTTGAGCAAACATTCCTGACGAAGGGACAGTACTGCTATGTACAATAAGTCTAATTCTCAAACAGCAGCAATGTTGGGTTGCTTCGGTACACGAACCATGACTTTCCTGCAAGCATTCTTTTGAAATCTACACAAAAGAGTGTCGAATATAGCCGATTTCAAGTAAAACCGTGAAGGTGATGCTATTGACCTATCTTTAATGTTAGTAGATACGGTGCTCTGAAGCGGTCGTAACATGGAACCTGTATACGCCACGAAAGAGCCACGATTACATGCTGCAAACGCACGACGATGTAGACCAGCTTAATGAGTCAATAGCCATTTCTATTCCAATTCATGAGATCATTGTAGCACTAGTTTTCCAGATGTATCAGGGTAGTCATGTGAATTAATCTTCCTCATTCTCCATTTATTGAGGGATACAGAAAATACTAGCTTATATTATTATCCATGGGTTGCAGCTCTTAAGCGTGTCAAGAGCAACATCTTGTATTGCGCGCTTTTAGTGATGATGGTGCAATTCGTGATATCGTGCGGGAACACAATTCCTAAATATTTCCTCAGACACGCCGTCGTCTTCATGTTCCTGGCAGAACAAGTTTCGCGTCCTTCATCGTATCCGAGTATCTTCCGTACATTGTTCTGCATTTCGTCATTTGCCTCCTTGAGCAACCTTGCTTCCGACTGAGTCGTAGTGTCATGATTTGTCGTTCCCTCAATTCTTCGGGGGGTTTCGATCGTCTCGAGCGGTTGCGTATTCGACTGGAGCTTTCTGAAGATAGTAACCTTCATCGAAGTGGTGTTGTGGCCGGTGAAACCACGTTGCGCCCGGCTGGATCGTATGATTACGTTCTCCATCATTCTGCAAGTTTTGCTCAGAAAAAGCAAGAAGAGGAGAACTGCGAAGTATCAGTATAGACTGGAAAGAACGGATTATGGGTAAATACTCGTATAGAAGGCTGTTGGCTTCAGTTCTTGTTATTGAAGATGCTAAGTCGCGAAGATATTCTTTCGACCCTATACATGAACGAAACAAGAATGTAAGTGGATAAAGATTGGGACGGGCAAGACATTTAATGTCGTCAATTCCAGAGGAGGGAAGTGAGCTAGGCCTTCTATGTAGTTCCCACACACACGCGTATTGTTATTGACGTGTCTTAGAGACATCGAGCTTGTTACGACTGTAATGTGCTTATCAGCATGCAAGTAAAGGAGTGCATCGAGCACAGCTCAGACCTCTGAATACATGTTGCCTAATTAGGATGTCAGTCTGACTGACATCCCGATTCGGCATAGCTTCGAGGAAGGTCTAGCGATGTGGTCCCTCTCGTTGTGATCCTAGTCGAATCCATCATGTCTGATGCATAAGAAAATCCTAATGTCTATTCACAATTCAATGATCTGCGGGAAGACACTAGCGATATCGCATCGCTAGGGCTAACGGACTTACTCGTGCCTCAAAATACCTGATAGGGTGATCATGGACCACGAAGTAGTTAACCTTGATAACAGTCAACTACTGGATCCGATAGTTAGCTACCGGCAGTCCTGTGGCAATATTCCCGGGTTTGGTTTTACGGAACCATGTGTACACCCCATGAATGTTCACATCTGGACCATGCGCGATTACATCTTGAAGTCACAGCAATGATGGACTGCTGGGACTATTGAAGTATAGGAATAGCAATTTGGTATACAAATTTGAAGAGCCCAGCCACTATCTTATGCACCAGCTGCTGGACGTGCCCGATCAGGGGTTCCGAGTGACCAGCGGAAGGACAATACGCATCCTTTGAACCCTCCTCACAAGCTATACCGGATCAAGATGTCAGTCCGACTGACATCCGAATCGATCCAAGACAAGGATTGCGTCTGTTCTAGCTGTTGACTCAGGTATCACATTGGACGAGCGCCGCCGCGCCTGAGCATCCTTGTAAGCGAGAGCCATGAATGACCGCCTTCAGCTCTAGACCCGGATGGCTCGCTACTCGTCATCACCCGAAAAAGATCCTAGCAATCGGGAATTGTTTGGACAAGAGCTCGCGTTGAACAAATATCATAAGCTACGTGTACCCATTCTCCCATGTGTCATTACGAACCACGCGGTTTCAGTTCACGACTCCTCCACATTGCTCTAAGCATGCCCGTCAGTCGTGTCCTTCCGCCCAATCCCCGCCAACATCAATTCCAACCTCATAAATATAAGACTTTGGCGCTTAGCGACGCACATTCTCAGCCGCGCGATGACTTTGTGACTGCCTTCCGGCGAATCGCCTACTATACAGTAGTGCTCTACAGACTCCTTCGTTGGTGTTGGCCCGGCAAAGACCAGAAGCCCACTAGAGTCGTATTGGCCGGTCCAGAGGGCTGTGGAAAGTCCAGTCTCATTCAGAGGTACCATCGCGAAGAATACTCCGACGTATGTTGAACCTCGGTCGTGTCATAATGGAGCTAAGCATAATTCCAGTCTCCCTTAACTATACTCGACTCCACCAGAATTGAGGTCGGACCATACAAGATCGAAGTTGACGACACGGGCGATTGGAACACATACGCACAGATAGTCGATGACTGCTTTAAGGTTGCAGATGTATGCATTATAACGTACCGCGACGACGACTCATTTGCATCAATCAGGACCTGGAGTCCACCACGGCTCGATCGGAACGTACCAATAGTCTTGGTTGCGCCCAAAAAGGTGGGAACAAAGTCAGTGGGGAGAACAGAAGCTTTAAAACTTGCGGAGGAACGTGGTTGGTTGTTTTGGCCTGAGGAATTGTTTGGCAACCCTTTCCGGGCTGCACTTTTATGGCATGCGATGTTCACCCACACAGACTCAAGCTAATCGCAGAGCTACTTTTTCGCGATACGGCCGAACGATATGCTGCTACATGAGGATATTTGTGTAACGCATCGGAGGGCCCATCATTAGAAAAAGAGCACTAGACGAGCGGGTTGCATAAGCAAAGCCGCTTGGGGAAGCCATCTGCACCAACTCGTGCTTCTGGCCATGCAATATGGATACCGGTGGCACGTGAACGTGTCTCTCCGGCATACCAAAACGATGATGGAATGCTCTCACTCGCGTGACATGTTCCAAGAATGCTTTCGTAGATGCCAATATTTGTCCGAAGCGCTGCTCTTGATCAACCGTTTGGGTGGGTTGATGTCTGCAATAGTTCTTTTTGTTAGCGTAGTGAATTGATAGGCAAATACTAGCAGATCGAAGATATGATGTCCTCTGGTTTGGGCCACATCTGAGCTAAGAATACCTGCAATCGATCTGGCAAGTATAAACTTTTTGATCACATCACTGGCAGGTGCTAGTTCCCTTTCAGGACGATCAGTCGTATTCTGCGCCACGATAAGTGTTCCATCGCTACTCTCGGAATCTGGGCACAATTCTCAGAGATCACGAAGAGCTACCTCAAAAACCATCCCTTGAACATGCTGTACATACAAACTGTCTCGAAGATGCCTCTACCGTCTCGCAAGAAGCATTTTGTCGACTGTGGCATTCCCAGTTGACCAATCGGAAGGTCCATCTGTTGACGTACTTAAGGGTAGAACTGAAAGGTGATGTAATTTTCGATTCCGATCGGACACGATTGCGGTAGGTATATCGTGTTCCGATAGGTCTGTTTCAAAGCCTCTCCGTTCTTCGTCTCTTGGCAAGCAGTGATGTCACAGGCTAAGGAAGGCTATGCCGATTTTGTATGTTAGTTTGACTGACATCCAGATTGGGCGCATCGAGGTTGGCCAAGCAAAATGCAAAGGAGAGGAAATTTCCCCTAGTTCCTTTTTCTAGACAGGGAATAAGGATGCGTTGCGAGTTTGCCGTCACTTCGATTGAAGGCGTGTCAGATTCTGTGGACGCAACAGTCTCTCGCCAGCCGACCGAGACCCTGAACAAGTGCAGTGGCTATCTCGCTGAACATTGGTGAAATATTCTGCTTGTTGTTTCAAATTGGCATGCCACTGGCTTAGTGCACTGGGGCTGGCCAGGGTCTCTGACTGGTTGGCAGAAAGACAATGTCGCGTCCGCTTAACGTTCCTCTAAGCTATGCCGATTATGGATGTCAGTCAGACCAACATCCAAATTCGGCCAGAATAATGTTCGTTCTTTACTGTGAAGTGGGTCCGATGAGAGGTTGCGACTTGCGAGTGGCCGGCGGAAGGTACAATACGCATCCGTTGGACCCTCATCACGGGCTATACCGGATCAGGATGTCAGTCAGACTGACATCCGAATTGAGCCAAGACAAGGATTGCGTCTGTTCTGGCTGTTTGACTCACGTATCGCACTCGACGAGCACCGCCGCGCCCGAGCATCCTTGTAAGCAAGAGCCATTAATGACTCCCTGCAGCTCAAGCCAGGATGGCTACTGTTAGTATACTGGCATACACGATAGGAGAGCTTGTTGCCACCATCCACAATCACCACTAGGTCACTATATATCAAGGTGCCTGGCGCACACCTGACTCTTTGTCAAAATTATCGTACTACAATACCCGTACATTTCACTTGACACACAGACGAAACTTCTCACGATGCCAATGAGCAAGCCAACGGACGCAGATGGCGCGGCATGGGAAGCGGCAGCCCAGTCTGTCGGCTTCATGCTCGTGTATAATGGACAATCGCTTTTCGAACGCTTCGTAAAAGACAAACCTTCGGAGGATTCGGATCAAATGCAAAAGACACTTCTCAGATTTGTGCAAAAAGGTAGGAAATGCCTCGCTATAACTGAATCGGAGCTAACGTTGTCAGCGCAATCTGTCCCCTATCCGACGGAGGACCAGCTACGAGACTTCTGCGATGCCTCGATCAAGGCAGGTTCTCAGCCGTTCGCAAGTACGCTGACCACCGACTACAACATCTACTTTTGGGACGATAAAGAGCAGAATTGGGTCGGTCCCCAAAAGCAACGGCCGGAAACCGACGTGCCCGAATGGACCGACATCTTTGACGCGCGGTTAACTTGATGCCCTTATGACGCTTCATTTCAATTGAGATTCTTTAAGACCTTATATGAAATGAGAAGAAGTCGTATTACAGAGCTTCAATCGCTGTGCTGGTTTGCGGAGGATCGATTCATTGATCCTATGTGCTACAAATCGTGAACCCTGCGCAAATCGTATAGACATCGAAATGTGATAACTTACTTCCAATTACCACCAGCCAGTAAAACCGCGTGCATTTCATGAGTTGCGTCATAATAGGTTGACGAGATGCACGTTATGCCAATACGATGTCACAAGGTTGTCTTTGTCGTCGCTGTTGCCGTTATTGTTGCCGTTATTCTTCTACCTCGAAAGGTCATCGTAGGTATGTACAGTGAATTCTGATGAGGAACTAAGAGTTGACGAAAGTAAGAGCCTGCAGGTCGAATATTACAGCGGTGTAGATGTACTTGTACGTAGGGAAGATACGCATTTCCGGAGATATCTCTGATCTTGAATGTAGATGGGATACGAAAGCTGTATACATCTCTCTGTACGTGGTAAAGACCTTAAGTCTTGCCGCAATATGAAGAATAATATGCGGATGGAACGCTGCAGCGTTGATCCTCATAGTCGCCGAGTGCAAGTCTGGGAAGCCGAGAAAGACTGATGCGAATGAGACGACCAAACGTAGTAGCATTTGGGCGTGAAATATAGACCGAACAATTACTTTATGCCCACGATAATGTCCCTGATCCTGTGTCAATCGTTTCTGCTCTTCTTTAGTCTTTACTTTGATTACTTGCGGAGAATAAGTCCGGTCGAGTATAGTGCAATCATCATGGATAAGTACCATAACAGCATTTTGCGAGTACGGTGGGTATCTTCGAGAGATTGATTATCCCCATATTGCTAACGAGGTGTGTTGCCTATGATCGTATACCGAGGGTATGGCGAACCTTAGCTCCGGCTCTTGAGATGTAGACGCTGGAGTCGATAATATTTGTTTTTTCAAGAATGGTAAGTTTTCGGTGGCCAAACATCTGATTCGAAGAGGAGCTTCCTGGGGCGCAAGAGGTATTTTTCTAAGAGGGAAACTCGTAGAGAGTCTTTTGCAGGCACTGGGCTGGGAAGCACTGGCGTAGAAAGTTTCATTATGGGTTCCTTTCATTGGTGCCCTGTCAGAAGCAGCACTGCTTCGATTCGCTCTGAATCATTGGTATTTATGTACGCACAGAAAGAATTCGTTCGAGCTCTTTCCGTATCTTGAATCGGAATCGGAGAGTGTTCACGAATATGAGCTGGGTACAGAATAGTTGTTCTATCTTTCGCTTCTTTTTCCTCTCTCAATTCCGGTCTCATGAGTAATCTTATATGCTTGAACGTAACATCCACAATCGAGATGGGTAATCATACTTTCTTGTTTCCGAGAAAAGCATAAACGGCCGCCATGAGGTCGTAGAATCTGTCAAACAGAATGCTTTTATATAGTAATCTGTGCACCCTGCTTCGTATTTGATGAATTCCAGATTCACTTTTGGCTATTGTACATTGGAGCCGGAAATGACTCGGAAAAGAACCGGACGAATTGTCCTCTATGCGCCCATTCGTGATCGCATTATGGACATACGATCCTTCCTTGCAATGTCAGTATATTACCGAACCTTATCATCCCAGAAACATTCCTGACCAGCCACTCATCAATCAACTACGATGAATCCTAGCACAGATTCTCGCCGACGGCTCAAAGAACGCCTAAGAGACCATCGCGTGAAATCGGCACAGTACATCAAGATGCTCATCGAAAACGACCAGGCCGTGCCATGGTACTACGCGGCGGCTTGTACGGCATTGAGCTGGTCCTTGCTGGCCGGGTTTCTTGTGCTGCCTTCGACATTCACTTCTATCAGTCGATCTGAAGTCATCAGCAGTGCCCTGCAGAGCAACGAGCCTGCGCTCAAAGCTCTTAAGAATCCGCCCTTACTCGTCATTGCCTGTATGTTGTTCTTCATGTCCACAGCAGCGCTAGGTTATGTGTGGTGGATCTGGAAACATAGCTACATATGGGTTCTAAATCGCATCGTTATGTGTGTAGAATCTGCGTTCAACTATCAAATGTTGATTGACACTCTCGACTCACAAGTATATAGGCCGGTACTTTCAAACTCGCTCCTGGGATTGGGTAATACACTGCTGAATGTATACTCGGCACAGGGGGGCGCATGGTCCGCCATTGCCATTGCAGCTACTAGTGCAGAAGGCTCGTGTTTACTGGTTTCCTTGGTGGGCTATATTACCTATAACAAATTGCTGCTACAACCGATCAGGCAACAACGGACTGTATGAGCAACGAAAACGGGTTATGGCGATCGGCTGACTGGTGGTCACCGATGGAATATGTTTATGTTTTGGAGTTGATAAGTACACGTTTTGGTAGACAAACAAATCTTGGTATGGGCTGAGTCCCGCAGCGGGGAGAATCACCACGCAGACTGTGGCAAGGGCTGAAGACATGTAGCGAAAGACATGGCGGTATGAGAGCTCAGTGGGTTAGGAAATATGTCAGGATTCGGAGGCTATAGACCAGACGGAATAATCACAGGTAATCTTGCGTTGCATAGTTATCTCTCCAATATGTTGCGATTTATATATCGTGCTGCCTTCGAGACAGTAGAGCACTTGGTGAAGGTACCACTAAAGAGACCCAGCTGTACTACCGTGCAGCTTAGATCTAGGAAATTAGAATGACTGCCGCCAGGCCTGTGAGCGACTTGATGCTCTTTAGGACAGCTTTGTTCGAATTCTTTGTGCTGGAACCGGTATTCTTGATGCTGAAATGCATGTATGTTCGGCTCAGGGCACAACTTGACCAACATCTCAGCACAATTCAAATCCGCTGCTTGTTTCGGCATTGTGAAATGTGAATAAATCCAGAAATATGCGATTATTCATTCCCCAGGACTGGTGGGAGACAAGTGTAGTAGAAATGGGGTAAAGAGGGGGTTCTCCTATTCTTCTAATACAAAGCTCGATTCCTGTCTCGGCCTCTCCATTTCGGCTCTCGCATACATGTCCCGCATTCATAAGCTGGGGCACATGCAGACATCCGTCACAGGGATTGCTCTCCGTGATAGGCGGCCTTTCTGGCCAACCGCGC
Organism: Neopestalotiopsis sp. M2102B; assembly: GCA_023628315.1. Taxonomy (NCBI): domain Eukaryota; kingdom Fungi; phylum Ascomycota; class Sordariomycetes; order Amphisphaeriales; family Sporocadaceae; genus Neopestalotiopsis; species Neopestalotiopsis sp. M2102B. The sequence goes on along the minus strand of JAMAKW010000170.1, from coordinate 5,913 downwards.
GTGCCTGCTACTGCGAGATATCTGTCTATCATGCATCCAAACTGGCTTGTCCGTCCACAAGAACAGAAATGCATGGTCGGTTTCGCTGCTGTCAGTAATGTCCCAATTTAGTTAATGGTACGGGCCGCGGTGATCCCCTATCGCAGCGGGCCGACCCCCCAAATGTTATTGGCCAAGAGGGTGCCAACGCATATGACCCAGACTGGCGACAGGGGCGTATGCATTCAAGTCGAGAGACCACCTGCATCGCGCAGAGACGGCGACGGGGAATTGGCCGGCGCTGTCAGAGTTTTCATTCCATTGCATCTCTCTCCTTTGATGTTCATACAATTTGAGAACCAATAATCACCATGGCAACGCGTGCATAAACCTGTGATCGATAAGTAGGACTAGAAATAGGATCTACGGTGCTAAGATTGTCGATCGTCTTCAGTTTGTGGATGCCGTACCGCCAGAAACCATGCAATATTGTATGACAGAAGTAATACATTTTGGCTCATTGCCATAAATGCTTGATACTTACTATTTATCCTCACCTATATTCTGTCTCTTATGTACTGTATTGCTTCTACTCGATGGTCTCCGCTTCGATCCTATGCGCGCCTCTTCCTTCGACGGGAGCCCGGCCACTAAGTGTTCACAGAAGTAGTCAGCTCGTCGGCGCCCTCCGCCAGATTCAGCGCGATCTCGACCCTCAAGCGACAGTCAAGGAATGGATCCAAAATAATGCCACGCGGTGGCAAAGCGACGAGGTCATGGCGGCGCGCGCTTTGGAGCTAAAGCAGGTAATCAACCGGCTACATCAGAATTTGACAGACCACTGGGAAGGTGCTGGATCGAAGCAGGGTAATAAGCCACCAATCCTTGAATTTAGATTGGGTCCCCAGGACTGGCGAGTGGTTGAAGCAATTCAGAAAATCCTCCAACCATTCAAAGTCGCTTCGAAAAAGCTTCAGGGCAACGGACCTGCTGGTGCGCTTGATCAGTATTTTCCACAGATGGAATACCTACTTCTTCACCTGGAGGACTGCGCTGCTGGCAATCGCTATTCTGAGAGGATTGATCCTGAAAACCCTGCTGTAGATCCCATCCCAGAGAACGTAAAGCTATTCGCGAATCTGAGTAACCAGCAGCGCCGCTTCTTAAAGGCTTATATCAAGGTAGGCCTTTGGAAACTAAAACATTACTATGACAAGCTTGTCAACTTGGCTTATGCTGCCGCCGTAGTCTTTTACCCCAATATGAAGATGGCTGGATTGCAAGGCATTTTTGATGCTGAGCCTCAGCGGCAACAGCAATCTTGGCGAGACCACTACTTTGGCCAGTTGAGGACGAGATGGATTGAGGACTATAAGACTCGGTAAGCTGCGGTGGTGACTAATCTTCGTTCCAGCTAATCCTCTCTCAGACTGTTGTCTAGCTCCGACGCACCAACCCCTGCCAACCAACAGCCAGTACTCACAATGCTTCAACGCCGGAAGCGAGTTTACCAAGCCGACGCCGCCAGCGAGGCCCCTGATTCACAAGGAACACAAGATACGCAGCAAACGGCTAAGAGGAGGAAAGGTAAAAAGGCAACGTCAATTAGACTTGAAGATACGCCAGACGACGAGCTTGAACAATACCTGGCAGCGCCTATCAACGACCTATCGGCCTACTTCGACGACCCAGTGGGCTGGTGGCGTGACGTTGGCGCCAGGCGTTTCCCAACGTTATCCTATATGGCGGTGGACTACCTTTCCATCCCTTCAGCCCAGGCAGAAACTGAGCGCCAATTCAACAGCGTGGGTGAGATGGTATCAGCCAAAAGAACTCATCTTGCTCGTCACGTTATTGGCGCAAGCCAATCTATCAGGTCTTGGAGTAAAGTGGGCGTGTATAAGCCTGAATTACCGCTTGATCTGCTAGACAAGCTACCGAATACGGCGTTGGATTACGATAATACGCGTGAGCTGGTTGACTGGGCGCGACGGCGCTGATACGGGTGTGAGTCGGTTTGCTTGCTATATATAGACACAACAGATCTGCTATCTGCCAAGTATCTGATCTGCCAGATTATCACTCAGCAGATATCTGCATCTGTTGCCCAGGGACTCAGCAGACAGATGGGCCATCTGCTTCTGCTTCTGCTGGAAAATCCCAGCAGATCAGACAGATGGCTCACTCTGACAAGAAGCCAGTCTTGATTCTGTTTGTAACACAACTCGAACACACACAAACAAATACAACAATTTATTACGCCCGGGCTACAGTATTCACCTAGAGGGCAACTGACGCTTAGTACAAGTCCATTTCTCGAGTTTCCGTCCTGACTTCGACTTGAGCCCATACATAAAGACCAATCCGTTAATGTCTCGATCCCTTTCTCATCCACAGGTATCTAATGCATGCATATCAGTACAATAGTGAAGAAGTAATTGAATAACATTGAAATGCCCCCCTAAGGCGGCAGCATGCATTGGAGTTCCGCCGGTGCTTGTCGCCTGGCCCTGTCGGGCCACCACACTCTGGACACCGGGCCTCTTGCATCGGCATTCCACATTCCCCTACCGTGAATGGATGGCCATTCTCGCAAGTGTACCAGTGGCCAGTACCGCGTAACTCGCTTGCCATGGCTTGATACACAGCCCTCATCTCACTGGTTGACACTTAGACGCAGGAAGTAGTAAGTAATGGACTGAGAGGTTTTACTGTTATTCCAACTATCTAATTGTTACGATATGAAATAATATAAAGAGGCGGCTTTCCCAAGTGTATGTCCCACATTGCATAGACCTTTGTACATGTTCAACGAAAGGGGGGATATCAGCTCTATTCGCTACGCGAAGTCGACTTGCAAGGTAATCAGAGTCTCTTTCCCTCTTGTGATATATGGAGGATTCTTTTACTAATTTGAAGTTAAAATCTTTCTGCTGATCTTGCCTTAGTTCTGCCCAACGAAATTCTCTGCTCTATCCTGGAGAATTTACCCTACAGAGATGTTCTAGCTCCGGTCATGACTTCCCGTAACATGAGAGCAAGAGTCTTGCCTCGATTATATATGAATGATGGTCGATCCCTTCCAAGGTTTTTTTTTTTTATTCAAAAAAACCGCTTATATACAAAAACCCAGGGTTATATACAGTCTAACAGCTCAAGTGCCACGGCTCTTCCGACATATCGCCCTGAATAAGACAGAATGACTCTTCGTCTATCATTAATTTATACTGATGTATGACCGGCACAATCCCACCTGGCCGAATACATTCATACTGAACCTCAGCCTTCCGTAATATGCGGTCGCGATCCCTGAAACGTAGGAATGGAATCTGTAATTCCATGCCTTCTCGTACGATCAATTCGCCCGGGTTGCTAATCGTGACAGTGCGGCAGTCTGGAGAATTTGCAATATATAACCTAAGAAAAGGCTGCAGTACTGTTGTAAAGCCATTGTGATTGAATCTCTGGTCATTCACAGGGACCATGCTCTGTTTTGGCCATGAAAAAATGACCGATAGTGCTGGCCGCAATTCCCTGAACCTGAAACTGCTATCGATGTAAAGTTGTTGTGCTCCGAGACCGATCAGATACGCGTTGCCACTCGATCCCAAGAAGTATTCTAATGCTTGAAAATCATGCCTGAAAATACTTTTCCACACATACAGGTGCTTGTACATGGTTTCTCTTACCGAGAGACCAGCTCGGATGCAAGAAATGATGGTGGACGAATCTAGCTGGTTCAACACGAGCTCTTGGATCTCAGGAGGTATCTGTTGTGGCGGTAGAGATGACTCAGGCGTTGGAGACTTGCTGACAACCACTCGTTTTTTGCTTTCATAGTACTTCGCTGGCACTATTCGATATCTCGCCGCATTTGGCGGTCCGTATCTGAGGATAATCTTCTTCCCATTTCCTCGTTTCACCCAGCCTTCGGCTTCACCTCGTTCGTCAGCACTGCCTTTATTAGTTTCGCTTTGGCTGTCTTTCAGGGTAAAGGGACCGCCGCGGTCCGCCCAAGTTGCGTTTTTTCGTCCCAATATAGTGGCCGGGCTTAATAGCGGCATGGAATAAAAATCTTGGATGTCATGGAAGTTCAGATTGTGTTGGTCTTGAAAGGCTTCCAGTCGTTCCTCCAAATTGCATCTGCAGGCAGTGTCTGTATCGTTTCCCACGTGGAAGAATCGTGCTTCTTTAGAACCCCATAGGGTTACAACGAAAATGATTCTTTTCCCCACGTGACAACACATGAAACTAAGATCCGCATCTGGGGTTCCACAACAAATAAAACTCCTAGCTTTATTAGTCTCAGTCGGGTGCGCTGTGAGCCTTTTGTCCGCGGGGGTAGACACAATATGCCCACACAGTGCATATTCACTAATGTTTAATTCGATGTTCGATTCTGTGATGATGATAGCATGCTTTCCTTCTTGGGACCATTTCCAAGGCTTGAGACACCGAAAGAGGAGGGGTAGAAATGGATATCCATGACTGTATTTGGCGGGAAATAGTTTCGGTTCGGCTCTGTTGGCGAGGCCTAGAGCAATATATAATGGAGAAGCACCTCGATCGACCACCTCGGTCTGTACTAATTTTTCGAGATCTATACCATAGAAAAGGAGCGTGAGGCCAAGCTTTTGTATCTCTTGAACCCATATATCGCTATCAAAGATCTTCTCGGTGATGACATGAGTATTGTAAGAAACAGAGATCGCTGAGAGCTCGTCCATCTGTGCTAATCGTATTTGTGCGGTGCAGCCTCACTTTTTCCTTCATGTGTGTACAGTACAGTACATGCACAGTTTATATATATGTAATCATTTCCTTTGCAAGTTCCACAATATGCTCACGCGAGATAGGTTTCCAATTCAAAATCTGGATCTGGATCTGGATCTGGATCTAGATCCGTATCAGGTTTAAGCTTAGGCTGAAGATCCAAGATATACTGCGTTTAATCTCTTGACGCCACCCAGAACAAATCATCCAGTCTCGTTTCTGGATTGACTTTGACCAGTGTCCTAATCGAGACCTTTGACGTCATAAAGAACATATGGATCGTACTTTGCACAGTACTGTAACATTGGGCTGCTTAAGCATTGCACGGCGCGGACCACCCTGCTGGCCATATTGCCTGTCTCTAATGGGATCACGGGGGAGGCTCACCACATTCCGGCACATCCTTACATGCCGAAGATATTTGCTCTTGCAAAATAGTGCTGAATGGTTGCGAAACGCCCATTCGCCTTCCTCCTCGGATGCACTTGCATGACTCCGCGTAATGAAGAACCAGATTCTTACTCGGCCAAGGTCGAATTGTAGCTCTGGAGATACGACTTGAGAACGAAAGAACTCTCACCTGTCTGTATCCTCCGCCAAATTCCTAAAGCGCCCGTGCGCAGACAAGATGCAATTGAGACAATCAAACGTAGCAGCAGCTGGGCCTGAAATATAGGCCGAACAATTATTTTATGTCCACGATAGTGACCCTGACAAACAATCAAGTGGCTCATCCATAAATAAAACACCATGACCGCAAAGTCAGCGTAGGTTGAGCTTGGGTGACCGCCGTCTTTGAGATAGAGTGCCCAGTATCGGAGGAGTTCGAGATTTGGTATTAGAATATGGATGTACAAATTTGCTTTTGAAAACTTCTGAGATGCTACAGTGGTATGTGAAACGGTCCATTGCCAGGCCTTCCATTAGGATATATTTTCCCTCCTTGCAGTGCCATTTCCGGTAATGGACCCTGGTGCTTCCTAGCTCCGCCGTAACCTACACGGGACGTTGGAGTCCCAGGCCTGACGCCACAGCATGTATATTTGATTGGCGCAGCTCGTTGTCAAGGTTACGATCATACAAATTACTAGTGAATACACTTTCTGCAATCTTTTATCAGAGAAAGGCTCATGATGGAAGGGAGTATCTCTTGTTGCAAGT
>JAMAKW010000169.1:0-23101 GCA_023628315.1 Neopestalotiopsis sp. M2102B | reverse complement strand
ATAGTTGTAGGCAGGGTTCCATGGTTCATTTGATGTTGCAGCTCTATCTCAGCAGCCAATCTCGAAAGACCAGCCTCTTCTTCGAGAAAGATAGCGTGAGGAGATAAATCAGTATCTTCGGCGGGACCAATCGATCCGAGCAAAGTGACAATATTGTGGATAACAGGCTGGCCACCATCATTGAGCTATTTGCAGTCGACGTGAGATCCTGTTGCCAGTGTCTGCATCGCATCATTATTCATACTACCCCTTCGGTTGTCCGCCCAGTTGATCATCTACTAGGTGAGGAAGGCGAATGGTTGCTAACTGTCAATCGCGCTACCTAGTCATTGTAAGACATTGCTTACAACGGACTGTCCATTTATTCTCCTTCCCCAGTACCCTCTCCATCTTCTCAATTATGTTAAACCATATAGCTAGTGCCACATCTACCTGTCCTTGTTCTAGGCGGATTAAGGCCAGATTGATGTTGTTGATAAGCGTAAAACGGTGCAGTTCTCCAAAAAGAATAGAGCCCCTCTGAATCACGTCCACCATTAATTCTACCGCATCTTCCCCTTTGTGTTGATCCTCATACACCAGAGCAAGATTGGACATAGAAAGAAGAGTGTCAGGGTGCTGATCTCCTAGAATTGTGGTCTGCTGACGCAGTACTTCCAGCGACAAGCTCTCTGCCTCTTCAAGCAGAGACAACTCGCGGAGCACCATAGCGATGTTCGTTTTTCATGAAAGCATTAAACGAACATCATCACATCGATGCTCAAGCACCTCAATCAAGAGTCTTTTGGCAGCCTCTAGGTCCCCAATTTCTTGGTAGGTGAGAGCCAAATTCGCCTTCGAACGAAGAGTTTCGATATGCCCTACACAGAGCAGACCAATCTTTGCCAGGACGACCTGCTGCTTCAGACGACGTGCCTCCTCGCGTTAGTTGACGTGATGATATGCTCCTGCCAAGGCATCGAGAGCCCATTGATTGTTCTCCATCTATTTTAGCGATTTGGTACGCTACAATACGGTAATATCATTAAAGTTACGGAACAGTAAACATTGCCTGCGCATGTATAAACGTAGCTATGTACCCACTGCGATACTGCAAGCTCCCTGAAACCTCAAAAGCGGATTCCGCTCGTAATTGTTGAAACGAGCGTTTTGCGGCCTTGCACAGAAGACCTCGAGTAGTTGTGAACACAAAATCCGTAAGCCGAAGATAGTTGGCGGAGCTCCACGACAGACCACAATTCCGGAACAGAACCCTTGTTGTTTGCAAGACAGAAGAGTGTCTGACACAGAAGAGTATCCCAGTATTCCAAAATAGTTCCAAACACAGAAGACTATCCTCGCGTCTATAGAATCGATGTGCTGCAATGCCTCGAAGGCCTAGAAGGTCCCAGTATGAGTGGGCAAGGGGTCACTATTGTTACATGGTATACGCAGGAGCACCGCAGTCCAGCGTCCTCATGATTGAACTTCCTATGGTACCAGGCAAGGTCTCCGCGCCCTGTACTCATTGCCAGGTACCTGTGCAGTATATCCCTCGTCAGGACCTTTAGCTCGTCGGGCGGCTTCCCGGCGTGTATCCAAACCCGATCGCCTTATACCGTAGCGGCAACTTCGAGGAGAGTGAACCTCAGCAAGATGATGTGTTGTTTCCACATGTCTGGTCGTTTACGTCACTGTCATGGTCGGCTCCAGTCTTGTCATTGCCCGTAAGTTGCAATTGAACAATTATCATCCGAATATTACATCTTCATGTCTAATCTCTCGTCCAATCATCGTGACCTGCTCGCGACTTTCGGGTCTGGGAAGCCATACCGGTCAGGTCGTCGCAATACCCGCCCGAATCTAGAAGTTTGGACTCCACCTGCTTCTTGCGTACTCGATGACGTGCCAGCACTCCCTAGGTTCCCTTCACGCGTCGTCTGTCCTCTGGCAGACGCTCCCACTCGACTCTTCACATCCGGCTTCTCACGCATGACACTTCGCCTTCGCGGTGCCTCTGCCATAAGTACTGTATGGGCTCCGCTCAAGGTATGTGGTGGTACGATGGATACAGGCCGTGGTAATCTCTTGACCCTTTCTTGATTTTCTGGCAGTTTCCTTCGCTTTGCCAGATTGCCAGACTGTAAACTGTCGGGTTCCTCTGACTCAACCATGTCAAAAAATCGTTTTGACGGTGGCGCTATTTGTTGCACCCAGTCCCCTACGGAAATCGCACAACGTTGCTGGATCAATCTGCCTTGTTGAGTCAACTGTTCATGCAATGCATCAATTGCGTCTGCTGGAGCGGTCGTAAATAGTAACAGATTATTCTCCGCTTGCTCAAATTTCTCGACCAGCCTTGCAAGTTTCCTTTCCCACCAATCTGGGTTGGCATCGTAGCTACCTTCGTACTCGAGTATTGGATCATACGTGTAGTCTCGGATTTGGATATCCTGTTCTTCCGCCAGGACCCAATGACCCTGATTTCCGAGTTGGAAGAGGCGTAGAAGTATGTTCAAGACTTCCTGTTTCAGGCGTCTCAATCTGCTCTCAGGCTGCTCCTTTGGCCTCAGCTGATCGTAGTTGGTCTGTAAAATCGATTTCAAGACTTGGAGCTCTTCTAGACTCGGTTCTGCGCCGTGGCAGAGAATTCCAGAGAGCAACGAGGTCTTTGTAATCCCGTGTTGTTTGATGCACTCGCGGCCCTTCTTATACCGGCCAAGTGAAAACATCAAGTTTGACACATTGCGCATTTCCACCTCCATCGGGGTATTTTGGGGCTCAGGAGGAGGAGGAGTAACAGATGACGATAGCTCTCTTCGAAGCTGTCGGAGACCAGATTCTGTCAGCTTCCTGGCGCCGGCCATCTTACTGTCTCATGAGCTACTGAGACTGCGAGGATGAGGTTGTTGTCGTAGTTTGGAGTCGCAAAGAGGTTGATTCGCAACAGGGTAATTCGGCCAAATTGAAAATGGTCCGTGCAATCGCGACGCCACTCGAGTACATATGAGGAGACAAGGAGCGCTTAGGCGCTGGTGTGGGCGGGGAAGCCAGTGGGTACCCTCAATACGATAACCAACCAATCCTTACTAGCGCTTCCTGGGTACATAATCTTCGCGCCCGCCCATGTGTGGCCTGATACATCGTAGACTATGTACGTACTTACATACCTTGCTTACGAAGTACTTGTGCGCATTTCATGAGATCACGCAGTTCAGTCCAATCGTGCAGACACGACACGTGCAACATCAATTTACCCAAAAAGAGTCTAGGGGAAGAGCTTGCCAGGGTTTCCTACTCCAGATTGAATCCACTGAGTACGGTCTGCCAACAAATTGATCGAAAGATCGTTCCTTATTAAGAGGTGGCGTTACTCCACGGTCACAATTCTTGTCTCTATTGAACCAACGCACGCACACCCATCACACACTCATCACTCACTCATCCATCACCTATTTGCCCACACTGTCTCTTCTTCTCTTACACACTTGCACACAAAATGGACCTCTACGCTATTCACAGTGATAATGCTGCGTTGATCGGTAATCCACATCACAGCGCAATTCGTCGATCTAATCCTCTGAGCGCACAGAATCCTCACGATGATGATGACGATGATCACGATGATGACTTGACACCAGCCCCAGAGTCAAAGCCAAAGGACTTCCTCGTAGTCACAACCAAGACGGAACCGCGAGACAGGACCTTTGGCTTTAGACATGGTAGACATGCAGACTCGTTAATCCTTCTCGGCGAGCGTGGTGACGGGGTAAGCAAAAGGCAGTTTGACATCAGGCCCATACGCACTGGAGACCTCTTCATATTCAACCAAAGCCAATATGGGACGGAAATTCAGCTCGCCGATCAAGGACCAATTCATCTGAAGGATATTGGGGACAAGATGCATATTCCGGACGACCTGGACTTTCTCAATATCCTTAGGCCTGTGGCGTTGCGGATAGTCTTTTACAAGCGCGCTGGTCCGGAGTGGGACCGTTTTTGCGGCGAGCTCGACAAAGAAATACCAACGTTCAACAACCTTGAACTACAATCCATGAACAGCACCATTCTCCAAGAACCCGTTGGGAAGAGAAGAAGTGATGGTCTACGGAACCCTCCAGAGAAAAGAGTTCGCTTCGAAAGCCCCTCACAGTGCACAATCTCCAAGCTCGACATCAGACACATGTCCTGTCGTCTCCTATTTCAGCCTGGGAACCAACCAATCCAAACAAACGGCGGCACTTGGGAAGAGCTGAACCAACTTGATGACCAAACGGCCGAGCCCGTGCTGTGCCTCGCAGTGCAGCAGACAAAACAAGACCCAATCTGCCGTGTCCTCCTGCCGTTCTCTTGTGGGTTCTTGTATTATCCATTCGGAGACGAAGTGGAATTACAAAATACATCAGGGTCAGTCCTCACGGTCGACTCTTGCGAATCGACACCATCATTGGATGTCGAACGCAACCGTACGACTACTTTGGTTCCTGGCTGCTGGAAGGTCAGAGATAAGTCCGGGAATGAGTTTCAAGTGCGAGTACAGCCACGTCCGTACTCAGTTGAGCTGCTCGATGCTTCTCAATCAAAACAATTTCCAGATATTTCTGCGCGAGTCAACAAAGACAAGTTGCAGGATACATGGCTGCGCATAGCGGATGCTGCCAGGAGTAGCGTATTTCTTCTGAAACATGTTTTCCGAAATAAACAAATGCTGATTTACCGGGGTCGCGTCACTACCGAAGAAGGCAGGAAACGCATGGTTCTTGTTAAGTTTGTCAGATCTACCAACATAGGTATCCTTCGCGCAGCCTTATCATGGGAGTGGGAATTCGGGACTCTGAAGGACTTAGGGCGATCCGTAAGTGAACAGACACTGACTGTCTTTGCCCCACTGACAATCTCAGGATGGTATTCTCCCACTTCTGGATGCAGATGCACGGCTTGGAATGTTTATCTTCGCAGATATGTCTGCCTTGCCACTTGCTGGAGAACCATGGTGCCGCTCCGGCATGTTCACTGGATTTCCCAGCGACGCCGAGCGCATACTTCAAGATGTGACAAAGGCTCTCGAAAAACTTGAAGCCAAGCGGTTGCGGCATGACTCAGTTGGGCCAATGCATGTGCTCTATGGGAGAAAGACTGGGGCTTACCTCATCGGCTTCGAATTCGTCAGGCCCTTCGGTAACAAGCGCGCCCGCGGACATGGGACCCAGCCGTGGTATGCTGCCCCAGAGCAGCCCGAAGACAGAGTAGATGCGAAGTCACACATTTGGTCTCTTGGCATCCTGAGTATGGCTCTTCTTAAAAAGACGCATTTGACCGGCTTCCCTAAGTTGAGTGCTTCGCAGCAAGGTGAAGATGTTGCGACTAAGAAGTTGTCATTCCGTGGAAAGCCCGGCTGGGAAGATGTGGATTTGATGCTTCAGCAGATGCTTGAGGCTGACCCACACAGACGTGTGTCCGCATCCACGCTTTGCAATACTTTGGGAGGCAATCCAATCTCGCTAGCGTCTCGATATCAAGACCAGATTCAGAAAGATATTGGGAAGCAATCCGGCGAGCTTCTACAGAGTAAAACATCTGGCAGAATTGGTAACGACGTCATCCACGATCAACCTCCCCAGCCGCAACGCCCAGATTCGCAGTTCGATGAAGAGATTCATCATGTGGATGCGGAAAGCTTGAAATCTTCGGACAGTCCTTGGGTTCCATTGAGTGATATACTGGATTCGAATTGTATGCAAATGGAAATACTGATCAACGTAGTAGAATAAAACCAGCACATGGCATACGCAAAGTTACTACTGTCAGGGCTTTCCACAGTCGCGTATCTGCGCTGTAAGACTCCTGCTGACCAGCTCCATGTTGAAGGCCTCCCTATTATAAGGGGAACCGCCGGTATCAGAAATGTAAGGGTCGCAATGGAATACAACGCCGATCAAGGGGTGTGGTAAACGACCGAGTCTCTCTGATGGAATGAGGCAGCTCTCGAGTATGCACGATAGGCTGTGACTTTTGCCGGAGCCCTGACTACCGCAGACGAAATACTGGAGGGCGAGGCGACATTGAAGAATATGCGGGGGTCATCGATAGACTCCAAGTCATTCATGGCTTTGGTGTCTCCTGCAAGGATGACGTACTGGCTGAAGGGTTTCTTGTCAGGGTCTGCTGAGAGTCTATCTGCATGCTTCATAACAGCATGACTGAAAAGAGGAGCAGCAAGCATCTCGTTGAGCTCATCTTTGCCTGGAGTGCGGCTGAACTTTCGGAGTAGCGAATTGCCTTTCGATCGATGTATGCCTGTCCTGCCACTAAGCAGGCCGTTAAGTAAATTGAGCGAAAAGTCAAGGGCATTCCATCTTCTGGGACTTATAGGCGTCCAAACCGGCCTATGAATGATGTGCATCAGAGGATGTGCAATGCGCTCAATCAACTTGTCGCAACAGGCATCAAGGCATAATTCAGTCGTAGGACCGAGGCAATCGTGGCGCTCACGGCCTACTGTCAAGTGGAAAGTCCCATCATTACGATAATCCAGTGGCGTCGTAGCCATCCGGCGGCTGTCGATCAAATTAGAGACTTGAAGTGTTCTGTGTTTGCTAGTATAATGGGAAATAAACTTCGGAGATGCTTCTTGTGTGTCGCGAAGGCATTGGATCGGGCACCTCCAGGCAATATTCATATTCCGGGCAAAGACACTGTGTCTAAAGAGCTAGTTCGGCAATTCAGTAGCCGTGCTTCCTTAACGAGACACTTCGAGAGTGTTCATCTTCGAGACCAGTATGGTATATATGAGTGCCCGCTCTGCTGTGTTGCGCTGCATGATGAAGAGCACCTTAAAGCTCATGCCGAAGCCACTCACGGTATTTCACCGGAGAGCTGTAGATGCGGAGGGTCGCATCTGGAAAGTCGTTGGTTCTGGGGCACCAGTAGGGGGACTTGAGATGCAGGGTCTTTCTGCTACGATAGCCGCCATGGTTGGAAAAGTTGGAAAAGCTGGAAAAGTCGTGCCGCAAAGTCAAGGGAATTGCGTGCAGCAGTCGCTACTTAATCGTTCAACTGATTCCAGTACTGTACTAAAGTTTATTGTGTTCTCATGTAATCCTTGTTGAAGCCAGCCGGACAGCCGCGGAAGTTGATCTACTACAGTTAGGGTTTTTGCAGAAGATTGTTGGAAGGTGCTGGACTCGTACCATTGGAAAACAATCCGTAACGCTGTGTTGCGCGTTGTGGATATCTGGAGCGGGGTCTCGATGTCGCACGCACAACCACAAATTGCTTTTGTTAGTTCCCGCACATGTAGTATGATCCTCGGTCAAACACGTAGCGCGTCTTGAAGGTGGAGAATGAAAACTCTACCTGCGATAAATAATCCTGATCCCGATAGCACTGCTCTCTGAGGGACACGCACCTAAGAAACGCACGATCACATGGACTGCTGGCCATTGGCCAATCGGACTAGGATTATGCCGTCTTTGGCTCGCAAACCTGATCGCGCTAGCTAATGCCCGTGGGCTGCGAGATCTCAATAGTAGATGCACAATCAGAGAGATCGTTATTGCATACAGAACATCTCGATAGAGTGATAGAGGTACGTAATTGCCTTGCCAAATTGATACTGCATTAAGACATATTCAAATGCCCAGAAAGCTGAAGTACCATCCCTTGTAGACTGCGAGCTAGGATAGTGGACATTGGTGATCAATTGCGTTTTGGCCGGGGTGTGTGGGGGGAAGGGCGGGAAGGCATTCGAATGCCATGCTACGTTCGTCACGTCTGTTGGACTCTCTCCCTACGCGCCGTCTGCGAATGCCATATCTTCGCCATTGATTCTCTCGACAACAACAACCAATTGTGTCAAGCCCTCGCGATGCCTAGCCGATTGAAACCATGCGAACGTCTCATACCATACAAAGGGACTCTCGGGGAATACAATAAGTTCTTGGAGGGCCTCGTCGTCGATCTTAAACACCGAAACACAAAACTTGAAGCAGACCGAGAACGCATCGCTTACCTGGTAACCTGGAGTACGCACCCGTCCCATCAAGTTCCGGTTGATTCAGGCTGCGAATTCGATTCCGTGGACCAATTCCTTGCCGCCTCTTCAAGCGATTTCCTAGCCCTGAAAAGGCCACGGAGTGATAGCGACCTGTCCGGTACTCAACTGTTAAGCAACCAGTCATTTTCCACGATCATCACAACGCCGCAAGCTTGCCCACCGCAAAATATACGTGCGACAGGCGTTTCGTTCACCTGGAATACTTCAGAGGTGGATGAGGACGTCCAGGACACGAGAGTGGAACGACCGAGAAAGCGCCCTCGACATTCTCGGGCCCCTGCGAAACCTGATTTGCTCGAGTCACTGCCAATTAGCGAGCAGCAATGGATTGACCTCAGAAATACATCAAATTTCAACACGTCAGAAATCCTCTTCAATAATTACCGAGCACTCGTACTCGATAATAAAGGCCTTAGTGCGTCTCTATCCAACGTCACCGAAGAGGGTCGGACGTCTCAATCAATCTGTCAAAAGCTTTTGAAAACGCACCAAGAACTCCAGCATGCAACAACCGATCCTCTTCTATCTCACTATAGAGAGCTTCTATTTTGCTGCATCTGTGCTATCAGCATACATGAAGGATCGACCTCTGATGAGGTGGACCTCTTGATGAGGGCATATTGGCCAGGTCTCGGCCGTCGCAATTTCACTTTTTGGTCTCGATTTCGAGATACGGCGAAGCGGGTGGCACGTCTCATAGAATCTACAGAGGGCACCAAAGGTTATCGGGTGTCACAATTCCTTCTTATGAGTATGTGTGGTCGAATTTGTAGTAGAAGAATCGCTGATCAGCCACAGAAAGCTTCACAATGGAACAGTATCATTTACACGCGGTACACGCCAGCATCTCAGACATCACCAAGAAAATGAAGAACCTTGAAGGCATACGGGCGGAAGCAGAGGAATATAGATTGTCGTATTCACCGGCAGTTCTGCTCGCGTCTATGGGCATCAAGTGAGCACAGTCATCCGAATAGCAATGCACGGGTTACTAAGCATGCAGGCTGGAAACTGTCAATGAGGTTTTAGGGACCACTCTCACGGAGCAAAAATTCATTTCGCAATGCCAGAGCCTCGAGGCGCGGCTAAAGGCCTTCGCTGAACCGAATCAGCGTGCCGAAGGATTTGTGCCGGGTATCAATCATAGGGACCCCCAAACTCAAGTCAAATCTTACGGCCACTCAACAGAGCGGCCTACTAACAACACACTGACCCAGACTTCTATGCGCGGTAGTTCGGGGGAGATCCAACAAGTTGTGCTGCCATCAGTATCAAATATACTCCAAACTGCGCATATCCAACCCAATGAGAGTGAAATCTCCACTATTGATATAGGCGATCAACAAGTACTACTTCGATCACTATTACATACAAAGGAGCGGAGAAATGTGGCCGAGATGGCCATAAATAAAGAGGTCAGTCCAAATTCTATGTTTTGTGGCCGATATTCTGACTATGACAGCGCTTGACTGTTCGGAAATGGGCACAGACAAATGGCTTCGACGACCCCTGGTACTCTGCACAGTCGCTTCGACTTAAGGCTGGAAGCCTATGGACACCACCATCGATGGTTGTATCGTATATAGCCCTATCAGCTTCGTCGAACGTCTGTACTCACGTGGGGAGGGTCCCGCCAATGATGAAGGACGGAAAAATCAACATGAAGCTTGTGAAACGGCTCAGTTGGTACCCGAAAGCTTTGCATACTTTTAATAGCAGTCATAGCATCATGTCGCTGGGAGGCGATATTGATTTTATTTTCATCAAGGTCATCAATGGCCCGTCAAAGGCGGCCACGACATGAAAGACTATTGCAAGGAGGCTACACAGATAAAACCAGTTGACAAGATTGTGCTACCGTACCTTGATAACTGCATTCACCATTTGTAATAATAAAGTGCGTGCTATCCAGTATATGTGACTCTTCTAAGGCACAAATTTCATGTTACCAGACTATTTTCTTAAGCAGAAGTGTCCATCTTCCATGTCCAAGACGGAGTATATTTGCCACGGTTAACGGCAATCTTTCTAACAATTGGTAAATACAGCTATTCATCCTTGCTCTTAGTGTCTCTGCCTACTTCAAAGAGAAGGTCTTTTTGCTGTAATGAGCTTGCCATTGATAAAGTGTTCACAACCCTGTAATCAATTAGACAGTTATCAATCGGAATCATTGCTGACAAGACTTCCTTTTCGATACGAACTTGCTATCCGTCTGCGGTCGAATCATGAATCAAATACCCATCTTATAGGTGCACTTTGAATTGAATTTACACTCGTCCATAGTAGTGTAACAAGAAGCTGGGGTGGCAGAATAGTCCTCACGTGCGCCAACATTCATGCTCAAGCACAGTGTCAACACGATATTTTATGCGGAGAACATTACAGCCATGAGAGAATACCACATAGTGTTTCCGATTCAAAAAGGACTTGCGTTTTGTATGCAATAGTGATGAGCAGTCCCTGAGAAAGAGATCAGAGGGTTGCATTATGTGATGGTTATATTGGTCTCTTTTGGCCATAAATGATAGCCGCGTAAGCATTTGATACAAAACGGTTTTGAGACCATTAACAATTTTCCAATTTGTCCGCCGAAATAACTACCATTGTCATTCAACCAGCAGAACCATCAATGATTTGATCCTAAATGCGTCCCTCTGAAGTGTTTTTTGAGCCTGTGGGTATATTGGCCGTGCCGCCTTGGCTGGTGTCTGGGTTCGGCTGAGTTTCCGGCATGATGACCGATGCCTTTTGCAGCGGTATTGGGTTTTGTGAAGATACCGTCGAGAATCCTGGGTAAGAAACAGTCAGTATTGATCACTGCCCGTTTTTCTTTCTTTTTCTTTTTTCCATCTCCATCAATGCGAGTCGGTCTCACCTAGATAGTTACTAGTGTAAGGACTTTCCATCGAGTATTGGGAGTGTTGATCGGTAAAACCATAATCTTACAGCAGGTTCAGCACCTCTATTTATACACCTGCATCACCTCCATGCATGAACGATTCACTTCAATGATGATCGCACATACAGGCGACCTCAAAGGCCCTAGTTCAGGTGACATCGCAAGCGACCGGCTTTAAGAGACTTGAACGCTGCTGTATCGCAACACGCGAAGTGCATAGCTATATGAATCTGGTACTAAAAAGCCAGGGGAGCTTAACACCGAGGCCAGCAGGCCGCAGATTGACCGGCCATGAATGCACAGGCAAGCAACGGTGGACTCCTGAAAGTGTTCATCTGGATTTTATTTGTTGTGTTTCTCGCATGCTCTGATACCACTTTGACCATATTCACATATTTACAACATTCGTTGAATGCACATCAGCTCGAAGCATTGTTTTCAATCAGAAGTCAGAACCATTTATCCTTATCGTGTTACCAACGCCATAAAAATAGCCTCGCGGGTATCGCAGTATGGAAATGTCCTATACGCAACTGGGTTGTATTTCCGTAAATAAGTAGGTAACCAAGGCACTTCCTAATGCGATGACATTTATGTTTTGGTGGCAACGCATGCCTACGAACCTAAAGATCTCTCGCATCTCTTCGGTTGAGTCTTAGTGTCTGCAACACCTGCGCGCAAACGTAAGTCTACTTCTGAGTCTGCTCATGAGTTGGCGAACCCCAGTTCGTTCGTGCAAAACTATTTCATAGAAGGACGTGATTTGCTACCCACACGAAAGTGATAAATTTATTATCTGGCAGTAGAGCCAATCATAGTCACTACACAGGGCTATCTTACACTAGTCCCCTAAACTTCCCCAGAATTTTAGTGTCTAATCCACTAGAAGTCTGGAAAATTAGGAAATTTGGCGACTTGGCAAGTTTGGCGACGGGGAAGTTTGGCGACGGGGAAGTTTGGCGACGAGGAAGTTTGGCGACGGGGAAGTTTGGCGACGGGGAAGTTTGGCGACGGGGAAGTTTGGCGACGGGGAAGTTTGGCGACGGGGAAGTTTGGCGACGGGGAAGTTTGGCAACGGGGAAGTTTGGCAACGGGGAAGTTTGGCAACGGGGAAGTTTGGAAGATTAGCAAGTTTGGGGGGACAGGGAAGTCTCACTGAATTATCATCAATGTGCTTTGAACCAATCAGTGAAAACAAACATTTTTCCTACTGGCATCATGGGTCATTAACCTTGTCATGCGACGAGTCGGAAACGTGACTTGTCGGGTGGGTCTGTTATGAAGGATGGAGAAACTTGGCAGCCCCGCATTTGTACAATTTAGAGAATGGTCATGCTTGCTGGCGATAGTTGCCCAGATCAGCTAGCGCTTATACTTGGTCAGCCACTCTCCAAATTTTCTTTCCTCTTCAGACGCATCTCAAATTTCCTTTCCTCTTCAGACGCATCTCAAATTTCCTTTCCTCTTCAGACGCATCTCAAATTTCCTTTCCTCTTTCACTTGTACTTCCTATGGAGGGCGAAGAACCGACCCAGTCAGCCGATTTCGTCACGCAGGTGGCTGAGCACTATCAAAAGTTAACGCGTGGCCCTTACGGAGTTGAGGAGGCTCTATCGAAGGCGAGACAGCAGTCCGAAAGCAGCTTGCATAGAGTTCTCCTAGACACCAGCGAACCAGCTTGGCGTGCGTACTATGCTGTGAGCAAAGGAGAAAAGACCGATCATGGCTACGCCGGCAAGATAGAATTGTTACGTTTCCTCAACGACCTAGAAGCCCAGCCTATTGAGCAAAAGCGTGCTTTTGCAGCGCAGTTAGTCAATGTAATGGGAAGCACAGGGGCCAATAGCCCAAAACCAAATCCCAAACGCCGTCGTATGTTCTCCATCCATTTTTTATTATTTTGGTTTTTTCAAGCTTCTTACCAAAACTTAGGTACTACTGTAGCAAATTTGGTAACGACTTTCGTCGCACCAATCGCAACGACGAATGGCACGAGCTTACACCTTACTGGCTCAGAGAATTGTATCTCGGAACAAAGGCCTGCTCAGGATGATCTTCGAGACGTATACGTTGGGGCTCCTCTTGAAGCAGCTAGGGAGCTATTTCATACGCAGTTCTGGGATTCCATACAGAGAATTCAAAAGAACGAACAGTCCGTGATACGGGCCGACGTATCCATGCTTTTCCATCAAGGTCGCATTCGAGACCAGTTTGGGTGCCAAATGGTAGTACGAATCGCTGAGGAGAAGATAGCAGACTTTGCTTACGAGTTCTTCGGCGTGAAAATGGAAATCAAGGACGGCATCAGGTCAGTACGTTACCCAGGAGGTGGCAAGATAGAGCCCGACCCATCGATCAAACTGCGGGCCTGTCGGCAAGACCTCTCGGGAATCTTTCAGGGCGATTTATTAGAGGCGGTTTACGAATCTCCCATATACCGGCGCGAGAAACTTGAATTGCGCACCCGCACAGATGGTGTGTCGATGACAATATCGAACAAGGCAGAGGATGATGGCAAATTGACAGTGTTTTTGGGGCAATGGAAAGCATCGACAATCAAAGCTAGGTTATACGGTTAATGCCAGTTCCTATTCAATCATACTTCTTTCACCTTCCCCTTTTCGAATATGAGGCTGATGCCTCTCCTCAGAAATGCTTGCCCGTCGCGTTGAGAGATCTGAGTGAGAGGAGACTCCCCTTCTTTCCCAGTCTCGAGAACTACCACAGTGCATTGCTTCCAGTAAACCATCTGTCCTGATCCCACAATGGGTTGAACACCAGTCTTCGCGTCGTGGAAAAATTGGTCATTATTTTTGGTTGGGTCGAGCGGTTCGAATTGAAAAGACTAGTATGTGTATTAGTAAGGCACTTGAAGCGTTCAACGCGAATGCAAACTAACCATTGAAACGTGGTCTTTGGGGGTGTGTTCGAGCTCCAGGGATTGTGGTATCGTTCGGTCGCTCGTGGGCAACAACACTTGAGAAGTTTTGCTAGGTTGCTATGATTATGTATAGCGTTGCTTCTGATAATTATTAGAGAAATTCTAGTGTAGATTTGGCGTATCGAATGTCGTGGCGAAATGGTTCGTTGGGCCCCGACTCACGATGTCGAGAGCCTAACGTGAGGGACTACCGCAAAGCACGGATCAAAATTGGGCAAGACCTCTGGGCCAGTCGACCCAGCTGGGGGGATGTTATGACAAGACGCAAACAAATGGCCAGTTCAACCCAGATATGACGGGCGACAGTGCTGGTGTTACCTATTGGCAGGTGGATGCTCGAAGGACGAGGGGTTGCCAAGAGGGGCGGAGGAAAGGAGTGACCAAAGCCCGGATAATTGCGGAGCACGGAAATTTCGAAAGAAATATTGAGGCAGGTTTTTTGAGTGCCCCACATCCTTCGATAAGGACGATACGTCTCCATCGGACCTATCCAAGCTTGGTTAGTTCGGACTCCCTTGCCCAGAGCCAACTACTCGGCATGCGACAAGGTACAGATGTTACTAACTAACGCTGAACTATGATTCCACATCTCTTGGGCTCCTTGCACGCATCCCCTGAATAAGGAGGGATCAAATATGTATGATGCCAATTGTGACGGATGAGATACAAAATCATGCTGTTACCGTTGGTCGCTACATCACCACAAAGCCAAGGAAACAAAGTCAATTTCACTCGGTCGACGTGGGGCGTATTTTTCCTAGACTCTACGGGCATACATTGTCATGCTTTTGAGTTCTCGAGTATATGGTACAAAACGTGATTAGTTATGCGAAGAGTTCAGATCTTTACAGCTTGATTATGAGAAAAGATATGATTTACATCTTCATTAGTTACGCCTGGGCCTTTCGTGAGACTGAGCAATCTGCCACGATTAACCACTACTGCCTACGATAGTCCGCACACGGCAGCCAAATCCAAGCTGAATATTATAATCGGGACGGACTCATAGATGGATATCTTGCCTGCCGAACCTCAGGAATGGTGGTTGGTGGGTAGTTCGAGTAGAGACTGCAAAATATTCCGAGCAATACTCGAAACGGCACAATCTAAAGTCGCTATAGCACAGCAAAATGGAACTGCAAAAGGCACTGAATTCATGGATAGCCCATGCTTGATTAGGTTGCTTTCTGTCGTAGGTATTCCCTGACGTGCGCGGCTGGAAGACTGCCTCAATGTGTCGACGTGCGTTGGGAAACGGCAATTTGGCCTCCTCAAACTCGAAGTCTTGCAGCAGGCCAGCTGTTCGCCGAGATGGTAGTAGCAGAAGCTCATGCACATTCTTGGTTGGCCAATGCACCGTGTAGATACCTGATGCACTTCCAATCTAGAACAAGGGGTCTGATAGGATGAGGGCCTCGGCTAAATAAAGACTCGGTTGCAGCTCGTGGAAAGCAAGTTCGAATCACCCAGGTTTAGGAACGTGCTAGGGTACAGACTAAGTGACCCCCGTATCGTATGCTTAAACGTGAAAGAGTTGAATAATACGCATATACTAGATCAAATTTCCTTGTCTGTCATGCTTCCGTGGAGCATATAACATGCATCCAAGCTAGGATCAGAAACTAGATGCGTATCGACAAGACAAATTATGCTTGGCCAAGGCCAGTGTGACATAGCATGCGTACCCATATCCGTTGATTGGTCTGAATACCTGTTATATAAGTAAAAGATGACAGGCGAAAAAAGAACTTGTGGTCAGCATCACGAAATTGGAAGGCATGTTTTGAAAATAGCGATATTGCTCTATATGTCAGGTGTTTGGCATGTAACATGCCATCTATTTCAATTCGCCTTCTTGAACTTCTAGTATGGTGGTCGGGGATAGATACATCCGCTGCGATCCTTTCTCATATCTTTCAAGGCACGGTATCACTTTAATCGTGCAATGACACCGTTTACTTTAATGAATCAGTGAGCCAGGTACCATGATGACACGGTAAAACGAGGGACTCTGGTCAGAGCATTAAACGACACGCGCTTGCCAATGTTTTAGTGGAAGTATAGATTGGAGCAAAATGTCACCTTTGGATATCGCGGCTGAGTTAGTCCCTATTGGAGTAGCTCTGACTATTTTCATGTAGGCCATGACTCGACCGTACAGATAGGATCGTGTACCTTGATTTTAGGTATCATTCCGTGATCGAGGTCGATGGAGCTATCTCCTCATTCAGGTGTTTGAACCAACCATATTGTGGGTACTAGCTACCCTGCTAATCTTTTGCAAAAAAATCACTAGCACGAGGAATTTGTCACGGAACTTACATCTCAGTCTTTTCTGGCATAGATGCTCATGATTGGACATGGATCCTACCTAGATAAGTGAAAATCTTACATGACCACGACAAGTTGTGATGGGTGTTTCTATCCGCTTTGAGGAATGTCCATTCCTTCGCAGGATCTATGACTCTTGCCATAACTATATCGTTACCATCAGAGTGGTCCCGCGGCATTGGTTTTATTGGGCCATGATCGTCATCCACGAGAGAAAGTTCAGTTCTTGAAATTTCCTGTCAGTGCCTGTATATGGCAGTTGTTGACATGCTAAGACTCGATGGTACTGCCGTATCTTACTTCAAACTTACACGGCTGCGTTGTAGTATAAAAGTGTGGACTGCACCAGTGTCTCTTGAGCTGGATAAAGCATTCATATCGTTTACACACGCGCCGACTAGTCTTGTCAGGGCTCTCACGTTGAAAAAATTTATTTTTATCTTCGTACTGTTTAGCATATATACTTTTCTTCATGCAAACAACCACATTTCTTCTTTTTTCTTGCACAAAGCTCTCAACTTGTAAGCACCATTACCAGAAACCACAAATTGTGTCACGAGTGTATCTAATGAGAGGATTTCCCTCAAGAATCGAGACTATACATTACTGCGTACGGCTATCTGATTGATATTCCAAACAATCCGCCGGGAAACTTTGTACGCGAAATACTTCGCAAGGGAAACATTGCCAACATGGGCCGCGGTGCCTATGAAACCACTGGAGTGCCCAAGCCTCCTCCGAAGCCGAAATAACCTTACGGTTTTATTGGCGTCGTGGACTGGTTTCCACTTGACTTATCAAAGAATTGCATGCCATGAACACCAAGACGATGTTGTATTGAGATGGTGCCGCAGGAGAGAGCAGAAGGATTCTTGTAGTATCGAGCCATGGGATTAAAGGCAGCCAAAACATCCGTATGAATTTTCCTCACTTCCTTCATCTTGTACTGTAGCATTGTAAATAGCTTAAGTGGAGAGCTGTGCACGATCCATGACATGAATAAAGGGTAGGAAATTGTACAGTATAGTACCGACCCAAGCAGTCTTGTTCAACGGACAAGTTCGTGTTGGGAGTGGTGATAAACCTATACTAGCACGTAGTTGGAGACCGAGCTGAAAACGGTCCTCTGTTTCTAGCTCTCTTTGTAGTTCTCTATTGCACCGTGAAAGCCGTTTCTCGACCACCCACTACACTCTTCTCTGCTGATATTTGGGATGGTAACGTTACGCCAATTGTGGCCCGTATCACGAAGAATACGAGGGAAGTAAGTCATAAAATCACAACATGCAGTGGACGACTATGCGACGGTATTGCTCCATTTCGGAAGAGTAAGACACAAGACGCCTCAGGTTTCTCTCATCCATTATATATGGACGGTTCGCAGCCATAGTATACTGTACTTTTCCCACTCTAGAGCTGATCAGCGGATATACTGTGTACTCCAACTGTGGAAAACTGGCATTTTATGAGCCATGATGAACGCAGAAACTTTTCAAAATCAAATTTATCTCGATCCTTGGATAAAATATCGCAACAAATACTATCCGTCCACCGGTGCAATCGGTACACATGTACCCCTAGCTAGCTTTTAAGAGTTCCGACAATAATGATCGCCAACTAGTATGTCCTCGGTGTCCTAACACGAAACCGACTCTGGAGTATCTGCACTAAACCCTGTCCAGGATTCATAGAATAATCACGGTGGACAAGTTCAAGGTACGCTTCAGGCGCAACCAGGGCCGGGGAAAATGCGGCAACGATTCTACTGCATTCACCATCTCCACCGACAAGCGCTTCTTCGTCTCCGCTTGCTGGACTCCTCATTTTCTTTGTGAGGTTAGGGATGAACATGCAAAACGAGTGGATATCATGGCATATCAGCAAGTACAGAATTGCCTCATAGGTTTCCGTGCAACCCAAGAGGTACCAGCTCTTTCAAAGCTGAGGGCATGGTACGGGTTTCGATTGGTCTGAGGTGTTGCTTATCATCATTCAGATAAACTACTGTGGCCAACCATCCAACAATCACATCGTATCCACCGCCACCTGTTTATGCTTGTAGTATTGCCAGGCTGCACTACGTACAGCATTGGCATATGCACATGTGAATATAAGAGCACGCATTGCATGGTCCACAATCCAAAGCTATAGCAAAACTCGAAAGTCTCCTGAGAATCTAAGTCACTGACCTTTGAGAAGACCAGATTCAAGATGGCGTGTAGATACCTTCAGGAATATCGCACTATGCTGGCACGCAACCGCCAAAATATTATTGGTGAAGAGTTGTCGCGTCTTGCTAGTGAGGAGTTCCTCGAGGACATCTCGCAGCACCTCAGCTACATGGAGGTTGGTTGCAACAAAATACTAGACATGTGTGGACCTCACCAAAACTGACACTTTGACAGGACGAGACATTGCCCGACGTTAATCTGATCGATATGCAGCGCGAAATTCAGTGGTTCATGAGACCGTTCCTCATCGATTTCCTGATTGAGGTCCACGCCGCCTTCTCGCTTCAGCCTGAGACCCTGTTCCTGTCTATCAACCTGTTGGATCGCTACTGCTCCAAGCGTGTCGTCTACAAGCAACACTATCAGCTCGTCGGATGTGCCTCATTGCTCATTGCTGCCAAGTACGGCGACAAGAAGGACCGAGTGCCCCAGATCAATGAAATGAGTAACATGTGCTGCGGACTCTACGACTCATGCAAGCTCACTCAGATGGAAATGCACGTTCTCAACACCCTGGAGTGGACAATCGGCCACCCCACGGTCGGTTTCTTCAGGAATTTAATCGTTGCCAAAGAGGGAGACGACTGTGAAGTAGAGCACATGGCCGCCTACATCTGCGAGATTGCCCTGTACCACCGAGACTTTGTCTCGACTAAGCCCTCGGTCATGGCCAGGGCTTCTCTGATGCTTGCTCGGGCTATCATGTCGCGACCCGAAGTCAACGACATGGAATGGGACTTCATTTCCTCGAGCACTAGGCACACCTTATCTATGTACCTTGATCAGCCTTCGTCGACACTGATCAGAAAGTACTCAGCACTGAGCATGTCCCGAGTCGCCATTACCCTAATTGAGTTCCTCGCACAGACAGCTGCCATTTCGCGCCACGCAGAGCCACTGACTCCCCCGAGCGAGTATGACATGGCCTTGAAGCGTAGCAAGATCTACAGCACAACTTAGATGGGACCTATGCCTGGGGGCTATGTTACACCGCCTATCTGTTCTGATGAAACAAAATGCGGTACCACTAACGGATGCCTCTTTGGGTTCCCCGAGATCGATCCTCGAGAATGACATTATCAAATGAACTTCTGATAGAAATATACTCAAGCGAGATTCATGCTATAAGTAACATTAGTGCTCAAGTCATCATGTGCTTATTGAAGATGGTCATGCGGAAAAAACGAAGCGGGCCACAGTACTCTAAAATCCGATCATTCGGGATTCCTACAATGCGGTCAGAGGAAGGGTTGATGCACGAGTAGTTAAACAAACACGGCTGCCGTATGGATGCGGAAACCATCAGAGGTGATTTGGTATTTAACGGCGCCCGAATATGCGAATCAAGACAATAAGGAAATGAATCGCATGAGAGGAACGCATGTTAGCGGAGTCAAGAATCAATAGTAGATGTAGCAAAATCGCTGTGGCGGATCCGCGGTGACATGCTTCTCTGTGCCCCAGATTACTGTCTACAATTAGACCGTTGACCGCTGCCAGTCAATCGCTTCTGCATGGTAAGTCGCTCTGGTGACTCAGGTCAAAACGTCAGCTGGCCCACCCGTTGGCGAGTCGACCAGGATTCGATGGCAACCTGGAATTGCCTGAAAGAGACGAGCACAGAGAAAGGTACTGTGGCCATACGGATAGACTAGTTGGATCCACTGAGTCTCACCTGAGCAAAAAGAGAAGTGGGAAAAAGATGTGAGCGACTGTACCCAGAGTTTGTTACTCAGGCAACTGCTGGCAAAGTCATAGGGTTCCTTCCACAAATATAGCCCCATGTTACACTCCTTCACGCATGGAATTCAGAATATATGATAATGACCTGCGTCGTCAGTCTGATTTTCTCCCAGTAGTCGTGCAATCACTGAACAAAGCCAGCAGACTTTCAAGTTGCACCAACACCTAACTACTGTGAACCGAGCCAACGCAATATATATGGAAGATCGCAACAGACAAATTCCGGTAACTTTGATCTTACCTCTGTACTTTACTTGTCTACCGGCGCCAGCTTCTTTGCAGAACTATCTCAAAACTTTCGCGTAGACAAATGGTTGAGGTAAGTCGGGAGGTTATAGGAAGGATCTTGCTAAGTGTCATAACTTAGGTCGTGCATTGAAATGATTCACGGGTTTTGACTCTATGGAGCTTTACTCACTTCCGACATCATTTACAAGATGGGAGGCCAACGTAAGTGGGCCATAATCAAATGCCGGGCATAATTTCTTGCCAATTTGACCAATCTCTAGATAATTTCGCCACACCTCTTCGACCACTTTTGTCCTCGCCCGTTTCTTCCGGTTTCAACGACTCTATGGACATTCCTCCCCTGTCACATAAGAGGTTATCCGCAACCGAGATCGCCTCCTCTAAGCCCGATAAACTTTCTGAAGATGACGACGACGACAAGATGATGTTGCAGGCTCCTGTTTCCAGTCTCTGCAACCCAATTCACTCCTACAGTACAAAGGAGCATCGCGTCCTCCGCTCATTTTCTTCGACCCGCACAGAAGGTCACTCCGCCGATGTGTTAGCAAACCGCTTGGACATGGACGCTAAGTCGGCAGCCTTTGCCTCCAGCTTGAGAACAAATCTGCCATTAGCCGAGTCGCTTCCATGGTTTCTTACCAACAGTCCTTCGCCCAGTGGCCCAGGATCTTTTTGTCGAAAACTCCCCTTGACCAGTCTGAGTGGTACAAGGGCAGTCCGTCGCAGCTCTCCCTCCTCGCATTCGAGACGGTGGCCAAATCCTTTTCAACATCCCCGGCGCCAATCTCGCCGTTCGCTAAGCACGTTTGAGAATCCTGTCAACATGGTCAAGCCTAAGACAACAAATGATCAGGTTCCACAAAGTGCACTCCGATCAGTAATGGATATTGGAGACGTACAAGATCCCATGCTGCCTCACTTTTATCCCGAAGGCGAGAACGAGACAATCCCCCGGATATCACAAGAAACATTTCTTGACGTCTTGGAGGGCAGATTTGAGGACCAATATACACAACGTATGGTCATCGATTGCCGATTTGAATATGAATTTGAGGGCGGTCACATTGATGGTGCAATCAACTATTATGACAAAGAACTTCTTATGAGGCATCTGTTCGAGACACCCATGGACGGCAAGGTCCTGCTTATCCTTCACTGCGAGTACTCTGCTCACCGCGCTCCCATGATGGCTCGATTCATTCGGTCCGAGGATAGGGCCATCAATGCCGAGTACTACCCGAGACTTAGTTACTCCGAAATCTATATCCTAGATGGTGGCTACAGCGAGTTCTTCAAACAACACCGCCAACGATGCTGCCCTCAATCATACGTGGAAATGAATGATAAGGAACACGTCGTCACGTGTGAGCGCGAAATGGGCAAGCTGCAGCGAAATCGAAACGGCCTGAGCAGAGCCAAGACATTCACAGTCGGTCCACGCGAATCTTTTGGGGAAGCATCTCCGACTGTCCCTGGCCGAAATAGCTGGCGAGATAGCAAGTCTTTCAACCCCGGTGTCGGCCGTTCGTTCTACCGCCGTGCCGCATCATATTGAGGAATGCAAACCTTGATAGACCTCGTTCACCCAGGTGTGACATAATAAATATTACACAATCAATGCTTACAGAGTACTATGGATAACGTATATGTGCCATGCTTGTCTGCATCGCCAACGAGACATTGCTCTCAAAACTTGCCACTGTTAACATCCAAGGAGAAGAAAGCGCTCATGTTTCGACCTTCATGCACAAAAGAGTCCGTGCGCGTATCCGACGCTCAAGACCCTCCTCTCTATTTGTGCCCCTCTTCTCATTCTTCCTTAGTCCCGAGTGCTGGACATAACTGAATAAAAACAATTAGAAATGTCAGAACAGGTCAGGCAAGAAACCAGCATTCTGCAGACTCCTGCTGCAGTACCGGTGAGCGTCTTTGGCGAGCAGTCTGTGGTCGCCATTACCGCCGTATCATCCCGTCTTCTCCAAGACGGTAGGTCTGAAGCTGTGATATCATTCTTGAGACAAGCAGTAGAGGCTATGAAGGATAGTTTTGAGGAGACACATTCCTCCACGCTCACATGCATGGCCAATTTGTTCGCGACGCTGGCCAACCTTGGAAATTGCGAACAAGCAGAGCCACTGGGTTTGAATTTTCTGAAGCTCAGACGAGAGACATTAGGAGAACATCATGCCCATACTCTCTCCTCGTCGGTGAATCTTGCTTCGATATACCATAAAATGTACCGACTCGAAGAGGCAGAAGCCCTCCAAACTCAGACACTCGAAGCACTGAAAAGAGTTTCAGGGCCGGAACATCCGAAAACATTGGACTGCATGGCGTCCCTGGCTACCACTGTCCAATTTCAAGGTCGATACAAGGAAGCTGAAATTCTGGCCAGACAGGTACTCGAATCAAGAGAGCGGTCGTTCGCGGGTGATCATCTAGCTATCATTACCTCCATGTCCGACTTGGCGGAAATTTTAGCTGATCCAGATCGGTACGAAGAAGCACGACATCTTACAATGAATGACACCTGTCCTGTCTGCCCATAAATATCGTGATGGCATCTCCTCCCGGTCTTGGTATTCATGGAATACACCCTCTCGGACCTGACTTTTGTCGCAGCATAGGGAAAAAATCTTGGCTATAGCCTTCTTCTGGATCTAGATTGT
>JAMAKW010000168.1:0-23392 GCA_023628315.1 Neopestalotiopsis sp. M2102B | reverse complement strand
CGTTAATAACCGATATCTTTATAGCCTTTATAGCTATTATAACGATATAATATGCGTTATAATGCTATTTTTATGCATTATCCGATGCTATATAATATCCGTGCAATACTCCCCCTATTAAATAGTATCGGTTAAGTTTAATAGTTTTACGAACTTTTGGAATTTATCCCTAGGAAGTAGTTTCGTAAGGCCGTTTGCTGGAATATTATTCGTCGATATATATTCGATATAAATATTTTAATTTTCGACTTTTTAACGAACGTAATAATATCGAATAATTATGTGTTTCGTTCGTTAATAATATTCGGGGTTATAAGCCAAATTAATGGCTCCCGTATTATTTTTTTTAATTAATACGGTATTAATAATAATACCGATTTCTTCGAGGAAATTTTTTAATTATATAGCCTCCCGGGTAGCCTGCTTTAGCTTATTAAATTCGGCTTCGGTGGTTAATAAGGAAATCGTTAACTGCCTTTTCGATTTCCAACTTATCGATCCGTTATTTAAGGTAAATAAATAACCGGACGTAAATTTACGGGTTTCGTAATCCCTAGCAAAATCGGTATCGGAATATCTTATTAATCCGGGTTTTATAATCCTGTTATAAATAATTCCAAGGTGGAAATAGGATTTTATATAGTTAAAAACCTTTATTACCCCTTTTATCGAAGTATTCGATAGGTTTTGTATAAATTTGGCTAAAAACGATACGGGGTAAGCTAAATTAAGCCTGGTTTATATTATAGCGTATATTAATCTATTTAGTAAGTGTTGGTATCGGTAGATAAATTCCGAGGAAGCCGGTTTTTCGTTATTTTTGCTCGTATATAACGATTTCGGAAAACCAGGATTTAGCGGTATATTAGATAATTTTATATCGGAAAAACCGTTAATTTCTAGTAAGCGTTTAAGGTAAATTAACTAATTAATACGAATAGTTTTCTTTTCTCGGTTTCTTTTAATTTATATACCGAGGAAATATAAAATTGGTCTTAGGTCTTTTATTTCGAAATCTTTCGAAATATCTTATTTTAATTAATTAATTTTCCGTAAATTAGGACCAAAAAATAGAAAATTATCTACGTAAATAATAATAAAAATATTAAAATCTTTATTATAATACGCTAATTTGTCTAAAATAAATAGATTAAATCCGAGCTTTTTTAAGGCGTTTTTTAGTATAATTTGCTATTAATGTAAATTTTATTTAAGGCCGTATAATGCCTTTTTTAATAATATAGCCTGGGTATTATCGTTTTTCCATCCGAAATTATTTAATTCCGGGTTTTCGGCAAGAAAGTCGGATAATCCGGTTATCGGGGTAATAAATATTTTTTCGTTTAATTCCCCGTTTAGGAAGGCGCCGATTATATCGATTTATTCGATTTCCTAATCGTAATATGCGGAGAGAGCTAATAAAAGCTTTTAGGTAGTAAATTTTATTCCCGTAGCGAAAATTTCGAAATAATCGATACCGTATCGTTATTCGAATCCACGTACCACTAGTTTTGCCTTGTACCGCTTAATATTACCGTTTTTATCGGTTTTTTTTTTAAAAACCTATTTAACGGTAAATGGGTATTTATCGGCTTTTTAGATTTTATTACGATCGATTGTTTGAAAAGTCCTTTTTCGTATAAATTACCGGAGTTTTTCGTGGGTAGTTTATAGTTATTATTTTTTTTTGGGAGTTTTTAACGCTTATTTAAGCGTTTTCGGTTTAATATAGCCGTTATCGATCGTGGAATAATACGAGATATTAGCGAATAATTCGTTATATTTAACGAATTTATTTCGTTTTTTTTTGTAAATTTCGGAAGAATTATTTCGATATTCGATTTCGGAATATTCGAAAAGTTATTTTTATTGGATTCGGTGTTCCCGGGTAAGTTCGGTTGTTCGCTAATACCGGGTAAATTCGGTGGGTCGATATCTATAGCTATGGATTTTTTTTTTAACCGGAGGTTATAAGGGTTATTAATTTTTTAATTTTCGTTATTAAATAAACCGATAGTTAAGTTATCCGATTTAGCGTAACGGCTATTATTTATGGTTTTTGCCGTGGGGATTAAGGTTCGATTCCCCGAACCGGTGGTTCGAAAATTATCCGAATTTTGCGATTTTTTCCCTTTATTTCGATTTTCCGGCAAAAATCGAATATAGGAGGTCCGTATAATTCGTGATTTATACGGTCGATCGGTAATATAGACGTAATAGATTTTATTACCGTTATAGCCGATTATTTGTTTATTTTCGGTAATATTACCGAATTTATCGGACGTGACCCGATTTTTTTTTGGTTTATAGACTAAAATAGGGGTTTTAAGGGTATGGATGGTAGATACGTTAGGCTTATTATCCCGTTATGGCCAGAAATAATCGTGAAATTCCTAATATAGGGTAAGCTAACCGGACGCCGTGGCCGTAATATTTATTAAATAAATAACGGCTTTTATAACGAATTCCCAAAGGTTTTTCGGGAATTATAAATCGATAAAGACCGTGCGGGTCTTTTCGATTAAAATTCGGTTCGTCCTTTCGGCAATACCGTTTTATTCCGGTATATACGGAGTAATGGGTTCGAAAATGATCCCCTTTTCGGTTAAATAATCGTTTAATTTAACCGGGGAAAACTCCCTACCGTTATCTATGCGAATCACATTCGGGTATCGACCGAATTATATTTTATAATATTCGATTTTTTTAATAACTATATCGAATATTTCGGACTTTTCCTTAGAAAACTCCACATCACGGAAGCCGGTTTTATCATCGGTAAAGCCGGTTATATAATTATAACCGGAATAACTGGATAGGGTAATATATACCGTATCGATGCAAATTCGATATAGTGGTATATCTGCCTAATTAGGATTAATACGGGCTTAATTACGGGTAATTTTACCCGAAAAGCAAGATTCATAATAAAAATCTTCCTTTTTTATTTCCCCTTTTAATATACCAACAATTATTTTAGCTATTTTAGCTAAAATATCGAAGCTAAAATAGCCAAGGACTTTATGCCATCGTTCCGTAACTATAAAGAAATTCGAATTATAAATTAATTCGATTTCTTTAAAATCCGTTATTCTATCGGATTTCATTACCAATTCCAGTTCCGGGTAAGCCGCGTCGAATATACGGGCCTTTTCCACTATTTTCAATAAATTTATAACTAGATAAGCTATATCGGGTTCAGGTGTATATGCTACGTAAAGGAAGAAACCACGCTTTTCTTATTTTAACGTAGCAAACGGACGATTCTTAAAATCGTACAATTTATTCCCGCTTATAATACCACCTTTTTAATAATAAAGCTAGCCAGACATAATATTTAGCGGAAATTCCGGAATATAAAATACGTTCAATAACGTAATTTTACAAATTTCCCGGTTAATTCGGAATAGAAAAATAATTTTTCCTATTCCTTTTAGAACTACTTTTCCACCACCTGTAATAATCGGTAATAAATCCGATTTTACGGTTAATTCAGCGAATAACCGCTTATCATTCGCAATATACTTCGAAAAACCGGTATCGTATAACCACCAGTCTCGTAGAACGGTATTTAATTTCCGTTTATTCGGAATATCCGAAAAAGAATAAAACGATTCTTCTTCGGTGGTTTCTTCGGTATCGTATGGTGGTTTTCCTCGATTTCTTAACTTATTCGAGGAGGATATAAATAAAATCGAAATATTCGGCTTATTCGATTTATTAGAATTATTCCACCTTTTCTTATTTCCGCTTTTGAATTCCCGTCGATTCTAATTAATCCGGGAATATCGGGAATTATTCTTATTACCCGTAAAATAAAAATTTCCTATTACCGAATCTGGGTCCCGTCGGTTTTCGTTTAATATATCGGTTATTAGACTTTCTAAAGTAGGGGGGGTAAATAACCGTAAGGCACTTCGTTGACGGTCTGCCCATATAGGGTAAGCTGACTGAAGGGCAGCTATAAAGATCGTCTTTTAATCGATATCATCGATTTTCGCCCTAACGTTTAAAAGCTTTAATAAATAGCTTTTAAAACTGGAAATAAACTCGTTTAACGAGTTATAATTCTCGAATTTTATAATATGGAATTCGAGGTATAACTACTATCGAAAGACGGGACCGGTGCCTTAATAAGCTAATTATAAAATCGATAGAGCCTTATACGGATCAAATTTATCGAAAATCAAACTTAACGGTTCGTTCGTTAAATTTTAACGAATCAAAAGCAACGCTTGGGCTTTTTATATTTCGGTTATACCGATATACGTTTTAAGTTTTTCGAAAAAACCGTTTATACCCAGCAGCTTCATATATAACTATATAGTGGATTTCCACGTATTCTAGTTATCCGAACTAAAGAATTTCTATTTCTCCGGCATTTGGCAACCGGATAAGGCACGTATAATGCTATCTATTTTGCCTAATTTTTCCCGTTATAACGATATATAAATCGTTAATAACGATAAAAAATTCGTCGAAATAAAAATAAAGACCTTTAAGTATACGATATAATATCGTATAAGTAATCCGTAAAACGGGTAACGCTGCTTTCCTAATGCAGCAATCGGCCACTATAGCGGAATTCCGAAATCTATACTAAATAACTTATAGCTCGTTCGAGAAAGCGGCTATAATTTTCGATTTATACCTTTTATTAAGGTATATAGCCTATAATATAATATAATACAATATATTGCGTATAATCGGCTATTATAACGGGTTTCCGAAACTTAATAATTAACCTTCTAGCCGTTATATGGCTATAACGGGTAAGGTTAACCGTTCCGGGCTTAGGATTATAATTTTCGATTATAAAGTCCGGTATCCAGGTATGGCATTATACCGGACCGGGCTTATAACCTATTTTAAGGACTAATTAGATAATTATATACCTTAGGCACAGGGAAGCGTTCAACTATAGGATTCGTAAAATCGTCTAATATAGGCTAAAAAACGTAATTTTATTAAAGCTTAAAAAAAAAAAGAAAATAAACTAATTACAAATAGAATAACTCCCTTTTATACCCATTAAATCAACTAATAAGAACATTCTGGAATATATTATTAATTAATTGATTTATAATTAAGTTAATTAATAATACGGTTAATTTATAATCAAAGAAAGTAGTAAAATACCATAAAAGGTACTTGGGTAGGGCTACCCTATAGTATTGCCACCGCAATGGCCACCACTTAGTGGGGTTTTACCGCACGTTAAAGATATCGTTAATAACCGATATCTTTACAGCCTTTATAGCTATTATAACGATATAATATGCGTTATAATGCTATTTTTATGCATTATCCGATGCTGTATAACATCCGTGCAACATAATTAAATACGGATAAACGAGAGCGCTCCGCCTCGTTCCTTAAAGCGTCCGCATAGCCGCTTATATAATATAAATATAATAGCCAATCGGACGGGTTATTAATAACGTAAGCAACGAGCTCTTCCGGGGAATCGATACCGAAAGGTGGTTCGGGCGGGTCGTAAAGCATTATAGCGGGCGGATACGGCGCCTATAAATAAAAGTTACGTAATATTACGGGGTGCGGGTAGGCAATATAAGCTTATACCGTATAATAATATATTTTTTATAATTTGGCAGGTTTATAAATAACGGCTTACCGTTACGGTAAGTTAATTAATAGGACGTAGCTCGAAAAGCTATAATTTAGGTTCCGATAAATCGGTAAAAATATTTATAATTGCGGGATCCACCCGGGCCGCCTATAGCTGGCGCCCGGGTCCCTTCGCTAGCTGCCCAGCGGCAGCGCGCTTAGCGCCGTAATACTCTTAATATATTTATTAAAATATTTTAACTAATCTGCGGTTAATTCGTTCGTTATCCAGCCATTTGCGCTTATAGCGATTCTCTAATTTTTTAATAACGCGTCGTTTTCGTATTAGGAAAAGAGGTAATATTTGCCCTTAATAATAATAAACGGCGGGACCGTCCAGCTTTATAAATTAACACCCTAAATTACCGTAACCTATTTTCGATTATTAAGCTAGGCTATTTTAAGCTTTCCTTTTTTATTAAAGCTTATAATAATTATCGATGCGGTAATTTAACCTATTATAAAGCCGGTTTCGTTAAAATTATAAATATCGGCATCGGCGATACCGTATTTCGCGATCGTATTACTATAACGAACTATACGGTCGGGTTTCTTAAATAAACCTGGGATATAAATCTAGGTGGGTTTATGCTAATAGGATGCGCTAGCTAAAAAGATAACTATACTAAGTAAAAAATAACTAAAATAGTCTTAAAGGGATTTATAAATATAATCGTTAAAGCGTATTAAATGCTTTACTTATAGGTAAAATAAATGCTTAAATTAATCACTAAGGTAATAACTATTTATATAACCGTAGGAAATCCGTCCCTAATATATCCATTTATTCCCTTACTAATATTTGCCTTAATCCCCCAAATTAATTAGTAATTAGTAGTGCTCGTTAATAATCAATAATACTCAGTAAATTCCACTAATCACTTCTAAACGTTTCCGGTAAATCACGTGATCTCCTATCACGTAGTCTTCCGTTTAATAATCCTATTCCTTCTTATTCCGCTATAGCCCCCTGGGCCTATACTTCTTAAGCGCCAACATCCGTTGCTTGCTAGCAAAAATGCATATTCGTAACATCAGCTCCCCTCTCCATATCTTTTGTCCTCAAAAGATTATTCGGTCGCATAAATAAGTCGCGGGTGCCCACTCTCGTGGTGCATTCTTAGTTTCCCCTCATTTCCTTTTTCCTGCTTTAATAATAATATATGCTCATCATATCAAAATCGAATAAACGAAAAGCTCCGTCCGATAATTCTTCTTCTGCCCGTCGCGTACGTCGTCAACTTGCTTTCAATAAACTAGGCTTCGAAGTTATGCCGTGCTCTCGTTATTTCGTCAAAAATCTTCCATGCGTTGCGCTAAAAGACATTAAAACGTGCCAGCGGTGTAATGCTACTAGGGAATCTTATAATAATACAAAAGCGCCCATCACTTCTCTTACTATAATTCTTGCAAAATATCATCGTCTGGAAAGTATCGAATCGTTGGCTAAGTCGGAGTTATTAAATCTTCAACAACGAATAACAAAAACGTTATCCCGCTTGGTCCGTCTGCGTAAGCAAAAGGCGATGGCTCGTCAGCGTAATCTGGAGATAGTGCGGAAGGAAGCTTCCGATCTAAATAATTTAGATCGCATAAAATCCGAGGCGGCGAGTTCTGCATAATCTGCGGGTGCGGTCGACATTATTAATTAGTCTTCGATCGGATTCGAAAATATTTTTAAAGGCCTCGATCCTCAATTATTAACTAAAGGTACTAATTAAAAGCGGCGCAGCCCTCAATATACTTCCTAGGTTCCCAAGTGTTTTCTTTAGGTAGGTAATTTTTCTATTTAACGTGGAATTAGTATCCTCGTCCGGCTTTTTTATAATCGATAATCTTCTCGATAATATACTTTTGCTAATCTAGTTTTATTTCTAGCGTTTCGTCGACTTTAGCGTCCTTTAATGCTAATTCTAGCAGTAAAATATAGAAGGTTCGGTAGTTCCTTATAATTTTTAATAATTTAAATCGATAATTAATATCCGAGATCTTTTTTTCGATTATAAATACTCCGAATTTCTTAAAGTCGAATTTATCGCTTAGTCGTTTTATTTTAATATTCTTGCGCAAAAGGTAAACTTTATTTCCCTCTGCGAAAATTAATCCTTTAATTTTTTTTTTATCGTAATATTCCTTAGTTTTATTTTATAAAACGATAAAGTCTTATTATAATTTCGCTTATAATTCCTTAAATTATCCTATATGCTTAATCGCATATAGTGTAAATTCCTTTCCCTTTAAGGGTTCTTTTATAATATTTAATTTATAGCCGTAATTAGCGTAAAATAATAATATTCCTATAGGTTCTCGTATTATACTATTATATATAAATTGCGCAAATAGCAATAATATAACCTAATTATTTTGCTGGTAATTAACGTAGCATCGTAAATACTTTTTAAATATTTAATTTATTTTTTCCGTTTATCCGTCGGTTTGCGGATGGAACGCCGTGGATAGCTTGTGGTCGTATCCTAACTAATTAATAAGTGATTTCCAGAATTTCGATATAAATAATTTATTTCGGTTTAAAATAATTTCGTCTAGCAATCCGTATTGGCTAGCTATCGTCCGAAGGAACGTATAAGCTAATTCTTTTGCATTACTGGCTTCCTTATATAAAAGGAAATAAGCATATTTAATAAATCGTTCTATAAATACCAAAATGCTATCGTAAAGGATTCCTATTAAGGGTTCCTTCGATAATGGTAATTTCACGATAAAATTTAAAGCGATAAACTTCTACGCCCTATTTAGCGGTAATATAAATTATAATTCTCTATATTATTTATATTTAGCGGTCTTAGCTTTATTATATAAGTCGCATTTTTTAATAATATCGGTAGTCCTTTTTTTAAGGTTTATATAATCGAAATATTATCGGATTCGATTAATTATTTTAAAAATGCCTTAGTATCCAATGGCTGGCATCGTGTGGAAATCCGTGATTAATTCGTCGCGGAATTCTTCCGGTATCTCAAATTTTCCGTAAAATAACGGCGGTATAAAATTTCTATTAATAATTCGATCCGTCTAATTATTTTTATTAATAACCCTAGTTATAGCGTAAAAG
Source organism: Neopestalotiopsis sp. M2102B (assembly GCA_023628315.1). Taxonomy (NCBI): domain Eukaryota; kingdom Fungi; phylum Ascomycota; class Sordariomycetes; order Amphisphaeriales; family Sporocadaceae; genus Neopestalotiopsis; species Neopestalotiopsis sp. M2102B. The sequence continues at coordinate 14,691 of JAMAKW010000168.1, read as the reverse complement.
GTTATCGTAGGGATTAAGTTCCCGTTTTCTCCTATAATAAAAAGGGTGTGTGCCTTTTTGGGTGTTTTTTGGAAATAATCCGGTCGTCGACTAAATGCGTCGGCTCGTCCGTTTTCTAATCCTCGTCGATATATAATTTTAAAATTAAAGTCTATTAAGAATTCTGCCCATCGGATTTATCGTTTATTAAATTTTTTATTAATAATAAATAAGGCTAAATTTTTATAGTTAATATAGACCTTAACCTAATAATTAATTCCGCTAAAATAATATCTCTATTCCCGGAATGCTTTAATAATTGTTATTAACTCTTTATCGTAAATTTAGTAATTAAATTATTCCTTAATAAACTTCTTAAAATAAAAGGCTATAAGGTATAGTTTTCCTTTATTATTTTTTTAATTAAATTATCCGTTTATAGCATAATTTAAGGCATCCGTTTCGATTTTAAATTCCCTATTTAGGTCTGCTATATATATTATAAATTCGTTTATAATTCGTTTCTTAATATCTTTAAAGGCTTCCTGCTTTTTAATAATTTAATTAAATAATATATCCTTTTTTATTAGGTGCGTTAGGGGTGCCGCGATATTTCCGAATCCCTTAATAAATATTCGGTAAAAATTTACGAATCCTAAAAAGGATTTAACCTTTTTAACCGTTTTCGGGGTAGGCTAATCCCTAACTGCTAAAATTTTAAAATCTTCCATTTTAATTTTTCCGGGGGATATTACGTATCCTACGAAAATAACTTATTTGCGATAAAATTCGCTCTTCTCCGGGTTAATTAATAATTTGGCATCCTGGAGTTTCCGTAATATTTATTTTATATGCTCCTTATATTCTTCCAAATCCTTAGAATAAATCAAAATATCGTCCAAATAAACGACGACGAACTCGTCGAAAAATTCCATAAGGACGTCGTTAATTATATTCTGGAAACTGGCTAGTGCGTTAGTAAATCCGAACGGCATTACCCGGTACTCGTAGTATCCGAGTTCGCAACGAAAACTTATTTTCTATTCGTCTCCTTTTTTAATCCTAATGAGGTTATACGTATTTAGCAGATCTAGGGCCGTGAACTATTGGGCGCCGTGTAATTTGTCGCGTAGCGTGCTTATTAATAGAAGTGGGTAACGATTTTTTATCGTAATATCGTTAAGCTTGCGGTAATCGATACAAAGTCTCTATTTCTTTAGTTTCCTATTTTTTCCCTTTTTCGGTACGAAAAGGATAGGGTATCCGGCGGGTGATCGGCTTGGGGTGATCTACCCTTTTTCTAGTATGTCGTCGATGTACTCCGCGAGTACTGCTTTGTATTATAGTTATATAGGGCGGATTAGCATATAATAAGGTTCCTCTCCTTCCTTAAGAGGTATTTCGTGGTCGTATCGTATATGCTTTAGTATTCCTATTTTTAGTTTTCCACTAAATAAATCGCTAAACTCCTTATATTTTTTAAGTATTATTTTATTAGTATTCGGCTTAATATTCTTAGTTATTAAATAAAATCTAAATATCTTAGGGCTGTTTAAGGGTTTATTTGCTAAATTCTCCTTAAAAGCTAGCTTTTTTCCTAATATATCCTACTGGAATTAGCCGGTTTTCCAATTTATTTTAAGATTGCTTACCCGCAACTAGGGTATCCTTAGGACTAAATCGTAATCCGTAATTCCCGCGATATCGCACGTAAATCCTTTATAATAATCCTAAATAAAAATCTAAATATGCGCAATCTCCCGATTAATTATTCCTCCGTTATATAATATAGGGCTTCCATCGACGGTATTAAATGCGTAAGGCGTCTTTTTTATCCTCCGTAATATATCGAGGTCGTTAACGATTTCTAATAAAATAAAAATTCCTTAAGCTCTTATATCGATTAGGGCTCGTATGCGTTATCCTCCGATTCGCACCTTTATTATTAAATAATTATATAATCTGCTATTATTCCTAATAGCGCAAATAAATATTCCTAAAGTAGACCGCTTTTGCCTTTTTAAAAATAATCCAGGTTGTTTCCCGATTTTTATTTGGCCCTATATTAGGCGCGCCTTCTTGCGGCGTCGTCGAATATCCGTTAATCTCGTTAGGCACGGTCTTCGTTTTTTTTTTAGCGGTAGAATGCGTTACCCGTTATTTCTTCTTCGGTTAAGGGTTCTTTTTTAGTCTTAATAATTTTTTTAACGGGTTTAATCTTAAGTCTCCCCGCTATTTTCGATTCCCGGATATATCGCCACGCTTTTGCTTTATTTAATATATAGCGTATATAATTATTTTATAGGCATATCTATTATAATTTCTTTTTATCGATTAAGCATTATAAAGGGCTAGGGTGCGAAGCAAATACGACGTATTTTTATATATCGCAATAGCTTATTTCTGCCTTTTTTGCGTGTTCGGCTAAATAGGGGTAGCTAATGGCGTCCCTGCCTATTTTTAGTAAAAATACTCCCTAAGCGGTTTTATCTTCGAGATATCGGTCGCATTTTGGATCGATATACCCTATTTACGCAATCTATCCGTATTAGGGGTATTTTAGGTTCAATCGGAGGTCATCTCCGGGTACCGCTCCTGGGGTCCTTTTTTCCCATTAAGTATTGGTTTTCCTTTATATTGAACAAGGAGTAGCTTTCCTATTGGAGTTTAAATTGGTCTGATATTGGGTGTTAATTGTGGTGTTGTATTAATCTATGCTGCGCGCCTTTAGATTTGACGAAGTGCACGCTTATTTGGGTGGCCCCGGCTAATCCCCGGGAGTCCTTATATATTTATTTAAATACTATAATATTAATTAATATGCTTAAGCATATTTTGGTGTATAGGTTTTATAATCCACTATCTAATACACCCCCTTAAATCCCCGATTTATCGTAAATTTGGCGACGCTTAATTTAAAGCCGCTAATTAACAAAATATAGCTTTTTTAGGGGTTTATCTGTTTTAATTACGATAGGTAATCTTTAGTCCCATTTATTATAGAAAATTCCGCCATTTGCTAGTTGGCAAGCTTTTTATTAATCCATCTGCTATTATTTTATTCGACGCCTTATAAATAATTTTAATCTTTTTTTATTGGACTTTTTAACGCAGCTAATAGTTATAGATATTTATATAACGGAGCTTTATCTTTAATAACGCAATCTCGGCGTTAATTAGATTGATCGTTTATTTATTATTATATTCGATAATAATAATATTATTATTTAGTTATATCGATAATTCTTTTAATAATCGACTAACGAATAGTATTTTTTTGGCAGCTTATGCTAGCGCAAATAATTTAGCTTTTATAGTCGACGTGGTAATTATGTTTTGTTTATTTAATCGCTAATTAATTAATTTTCCGAATAACTTTATTACGAATGCTTGGGTGCTTTTGCGGTTAATATTATTATCCGCAAATAATGCGTCGCTAGCAATTACTAGGTCTAAAGATCCTTTTATTTTAAATAAAAGTTCCTTAATATTAATTAAATAGATTAAAGCTCGATTAGCAGCATTTTAATGCGTTTGGCTTGGATTATTAAGGAACCGAGTTAATCTGGCGGTTGCAAAAGCGATATCTAATTTTATAAAAACCGCAGCGAATAGCAATAATCCGATTTTTTTTTAGTATTTTTATATCTTATGCGGGAGCGTTATAATTAACCGAAATAATAATTCTTCAAAACCTATCGGCGTTATATAGACCTTTTTATTTTTTGCGAGCTTGGCGATCTTTTTAAAATAGGCTTTTTAGGATAATTAGATTATCCTGGATTGGCGGTTTCTAATTACTTCTATTTCCAGGAACCATTATATTAGCTCGCCACCACTAATCTTATACTTCTTCTTTAAGTGCTAAGTCAATTAATTAATAGCCGCTATATTTTTATTCCTATGCGCGATAATTACGTCGTCGATATAAAAGAAGATTAGTATCCCTTTCCTAATAAATGCATAGGGTTCGTATAATATTTGCGTATAGCTAATCTCGGCTAGAGTTTTTATAAATTCTTTTTGCTATAGCAACGGTAATATCCGTAATCTATAAAATGCCTTTTTTAATAATAATATAATGCTCTTCTTTCGGTATTTATCGGGCATCCTTATAAATACGTCTTAATTAATGGGAGCGTATATAAACGCATTCACCACGTCGTACTAAATCAATTTAAAATCGAATCTCGCTGCGATCGCGATTAATATGCGGAACGACCTTTTAGCCAATATTACCGCGTAGGTTTCCTAATTTTGGGATTTCGCTTGCTAATTACCGCGAACGACGAATCTTGCTTTACATTTCTGGAATCTTCCGTATTTATCGAATTTATATACGTATACCTATATATAATTAAAAATCTATTTGCCTTTTATTTATGGATCCTTCCTATTAATCTCAATCCACGATTATATATCTTTATAACTTTATAAATAATTAGCTTTTGCTTAAAGGAATAATTTGCTAAATGGATAATAATGCAATTTATAGTGCTATTTAGGGGGAGCGGGAATTTCCGCTTTATAAATTTTCACCCTTTAACGAAGGGAGCGTTCTAGCTTCGCCCTATCGTCTTAATTATTGCCTTATCCCGCTTTAGGAATAATTTTATAACTAGCTAAGAAAGCCGCTTATTATAGGATTATTTTAAATCCTTTTTCTAATAGCGCTATATCCTTAATCGTAATCGCCTTTATGCTATATATTAATAGGGCTAATAAAGGTATTTATAGTAGAGTCTAAAGGGCAAATTTCGCGGTAATAAAAGGGTATAATTTATCCTTTTTATTTAGCGTTACTTCCTCGCTCTCTTAAATACCATTTTTATTTTAATTTTCGCCTAGCAGGATATCTTTTGCGGCGGTATTTTTACTTTCTAGTTCTGGTAAAATATCGTCGTCGGATACCGATTAGTTTATTACGAAATCGGCGATAAGCTAAATATCAGCACTTAAGAGCTCGTTTTTAAATATATCCCATTTTCCGTCGCATAATTCTTTTTTATTTATAATCATATTTTTCGTATTAATTATTTTATTCTAATTAGGAATCCAGATTTTATAAATATTAAACGCTCTATACCTAACGAGGTATCCCACCTAGGCCTTAAATGCTAGTTTTTATAGGCGGTTGAATTTCTATTATGCCGTTGGCGTTATTGCGTACGCTTTATATCTAAATGCTTTAAGATAAATTTAATTAGGCTTATAGCTTGGGTTTAGAACTCCTCTCGCTCTTGCGATTGTTTTATAGAATCTAATATATGGTGTTCGCTATCGGGAATTATAATTCGGCGTGCGGTTATATAGGTATATTGCTATTTTGCCGATTTTAGGCTAAAGTTAATAGGGGAGTTTTGCGCCAATGCGCATTACTCGTTCCTTTTTTTTAATTATACCTTTTAAGCGTTTAGCAATTTTATTTTAGGCTTATATATATAATGCTAAAGGCTCGAGCTTAATATATTTATTTTTAAAATATTTTCCGATTACCTATTTAATTTTTATAATTTCGTTATCGCATTCGATAATTTTGATTTTAATATAATATTAGGTTTTTATTATGCCTAAGAATAACCGGAAGGTATTAATTAATATAATAATAATCCGTTCGGTAAAATAGTAATCCCACGTATATCCAGTTTGCCGACACGTAATCAGCATTTAGGAGGTATAATCGTCGATTTTTTTAATATAATTATAGAAATTTATGGCTAATCGTTCGCCGTAATCCTTATTAATTACCCGCGGCATTCGCCGTGGTTAGCGTGTGATCTTTGCTAAAGCGCAGGCTTCGCATTTTATTATAATTAGTCCTCTAATTTTTACCCCTTAAGATAAATGGATAAGGTATTTAAGAGCTACCGGGCCTAAATATCCCATTTTATGGTGTTATCGTATAGCCTCACTAATTAATAATAATTTCTTTATTTATATTATATATTTCTTTTTATAAGTAGCGAATAATACCAGAGGTAATTCGTAAGGTCGGTATTTAAGGACGTACTATCCGCATCGATTTTAGAATATGCTAATCAATAACCCATCTTTTCGACGTAGTATTATAGGGTCGTTTTTATTATCCTAGTAGTATCTTTGGCCTCGCAATTAACGGAGTAATACCAGTATAGTTAGCAATTTGGGATAATAGGCTATATCGTTTAATAATAATATTTTGGATCCGAGTTGCACGGTTATCGTGCCGTATCTATAAATAAGTAGCTTTCGGTCGCCGGATTAAACGAAATCCTAATTAAGAGCTTGCTTATAATTTATAAGCCTAGCTTCCGCGTTAATAATTAAAATCGTTATCGCTAAATTTAGAATAATTAAATGGCGTAAAGGATAATTTTTTATAAACGCGGCAAAGCTGCTTTATACGTCTGCCACCAATCGTCCGTCCTATTAATCTATATTAATCAGGAGCGATTTTTCCTTAATTATTCGCGGTATGCTAATTTTGCTATTCCTTATTTTTTTTAAGCCACGGACCTATCCTTATAAATTAATATTTTTATCGAGAGCCTTGCTTACGCGAATAGTAATATTTTTATAAAAAACGAAGCTAAAGGATGCCTTTTCGGGGAATATATAAAAGCATTTTTCTAGGGCGTAAAAAAGGTTGCAGGCTGGATATCTATTATCCTTTTGCCTCTTTTGCGTAGCTCTTCCACCCCTTCCTTTACGTAAACCTGCCGCATTTAATCGAAAAAGTACGTTATTTTTAACGGGGCGAGTTTCCTCGTTTTGATTCCCGTCCTAGGGCTAATTATTAGCCTCTCTAGCGTATATTACAAAAGCTCTTTTTCTAATTTTTGCCTTTATAGGCTATTAAATAGCTATACTTTTACGGAAATCGTTGCCTATTTCCCGATATATTAAACTCTTATCGGAAATATTTTGCTTTTTATAAATTTAATAAAAGGCTGCCTATTATAGCATAATCACGGTAATTATATTTAGGAAATCCATAAATTATACCGAATTATCTTATATTTTAATAATTTATTTCGCTTAGGCCTTTGCTATTACTATCTCCTATTTATCAACCTAATTAGCGGCTTTTTTTAGGTTTCTCGGGGCTTTAATAGCCTCTTTATATTGTTTTTTGGCTTTTTTTTTCTCGTTTATAGCTATTATACCGCAACGGGCCTTTAGGTTTTTATATTAGTCGTATAATTGCTCGTATAAAGTATAATATATGGAAAAGAAGGTTAGAGATATTATTATTATAACCCATCGCTTAAATTTTTTAATCGCAATATATTATTTGGAATATATTATTTCTCGGTTTCGGTAATAATTATAATCGAGGTTAAATATTTTTTATCCTCCTTTCGTAAAATTTATAATCGTCTATTCTCCATTTTCTTTTTCTTAAATATTTAAATCACTGCTTGGTTTAGCCGCTTTTTAGAATACAGCCGCAATTTTCGTATATTTAACTTTTTTAATATCCGGTTCGATAGGGCTTTTAATTAGGGTAGTTTTATTTTTAATATGGTTTTTAAATCCAATTATATTAATTTAAACCTAAAACGCGTTCTCTTAATCGTTCTAATCGTTTATTAATTTGAGGGATGCCGTTAGGCCGATACCGGATTCCTTTATTATCGTTATTTCCGTAGCTCTGGCGGAGGCAGTAAGACTCTTAATTATTAAATAAAGAATAGCTTTCCTATTAAAGTTTAAATTAGTCTAATATTGGGTATTAATTATAGTGTTATATTGATTTATGCTGCGCGCTTCTAGATTTGACGAAGTGCACGCTTATTTGGGTGGCCCCGGCTAATCCCCGGGAGTCCCTATACATCTATCTGAATACTATGGTGTTGATTAGTGTGCTTAAGCACACCCTGGTATATGGGTTCTATAATCCACCATCTAACACTTTGCAAGATTCTTGCGAGTGTTCGTCCGTCTCCGTATATTTCTATAGCGGATAATATATATTTGGCGTTTTCGTTATTTAGTCGCGTTTATCGGAACTTGTGCTCGAATTCTTCCCTAATAAAGGTCTCTAATTTCGTAATAAGTTCTTTTTTTTCTTTATAGCCGTCGACGCTGGCTCCTAAGGGCTCGTGGGTATTTTCCTTATCGCTGCTAGTTTTATCCATAAATAAGGTCGTTCGTTGCTATCGAAGCTGCTATTCTGCTTCCTTAATTTAATAATAAATTTCGTTTTCTAAAGCGCTGCCGATAATATCGTTATCGCTATCTACTAATTATCCCTTTAAACCGATATAAATATTTCTTCCTAGGCGCATCGCGGCGGCTAGGGTTCGTGGCTTTTAAGGGTACTATCCACTCCCGTCTTTATTAGACTTATATATACGACAGCCGTCGTTAAAACACGCCGTCCAGGAGAGCGAGTCGTGGGGTATTTCTTCTCGCTTGGCGCTATTAAATTGCCTTTTTCCTTTAGGCACAGGTTTAAATCCAAGCTTCTTCGGTTAGCGACACTTATTAGCGTAATATCCCAATCGATCGCAATTATAGCACTTGACTTTAGATTTATTTTTTCGCTGGGTTGCGTTAAGATCTATTGGCCTGCTATAGACTCCGTAGGAGGTTTTCTTCCTTTATCTTTAGTCCTTTTTTAGGCCTCCGAACCGCACTCGTCCTAAGTTAGGTTAGTTTTTAAGGCTATTCTTGCCCTTCTCCAGTCTTCTCTTGTATAATCGGTTGTTTATTTTAACAACTCGTTCCACGTATTTATAGAAATCATTAGGGCGATCTTCCTTGGATATTTCGTTTTTAATATTATCCCGCAATTTTGCGTAAAAGAGGGTTATTATGGTATCGTAGTCGGTCCACTTAATTCGCGAAACGATCTGCTTAAATTTCGCGGCATAATTAGCGGCCGATCCCTATTATCGCAAATTTATGAGTTCTTTTTCTGCGGTGCGGACCTCGTCCGGGTTACCAAAAATAGCTTATAATTATCGTTCGAATTCGGAGTAGCGTTTAAATATCTTTTTAATATTTTCGTTGCGGTTTTCGCTAGAGTTTCCGAAATAATCCCTTATGGTAGGTTTAAACCATTCTAGGGCGGTATTTTTAAGGAATCCCGCAATACCTAGGATTTTATCCTCCTCGGTTTTAATAATATCTCGATAAAACCGTAAATATGCCCTAGCCTAAATAAGGAAAGCTTGGACGCTTCTATTCTTCCCGTCGTAATAAGAAGGGGGAGGGATTTTATAGCCGTATCCCGTCTTTTTAGAAGAAGGAATAGCAGCGATCTATTCCGTAAGTTATTTATTTTCCCCTCTTATCGCGATATAAGCTTCATTCAAATGCTAATTTTGGAATTATAAATTCTGCATTTGCTTTTAGAGAGAGCGGACGATTTCGAGGATATCGGGTCCTCCCGTTAGGTTATTAGCGACGCTTCCGCTTCGAGACATAATATCTAACTATACGAGGTATTGCTTAGTTATCGACTTGAGTAACGTACCTAAATAAAAGTGATCAAAATATAACGAACTATACGGTCGGGTTTCTTAAATAAACCTAAAATATAAATCTAAATGGGTTTATGCTAATAAAATACGCTAGCCAAAAAAATAACTATATTAAGCAAAAAATAATTAAAGTAATTTTAAAGGGATTTATAAATATAATCGTTAAAGCGTATTAAATGCTTTATTTATAAGTAAAATAAATGCTTAAATTAATTATTAAAATAATAATTATTTATATAACCGTAAAAAATCCGTCCTTAATATATCCATTTATTCCCTCACTAATATTTGCCCTAATCCCCTAAATTGGTTAGTAATTAGTGGTGCTCGTTAGTAATTAGTGGTGCTCAGTGAATTCCACTAATCACTTCTAAACGTTTCCGGTAAGTCACGTGATCTCCTATCACGTAGTCTTCCGTTCAATAGTCCTATTCCTTCTTATTCCGCTATGGCCCCCTGGGCCTGTGCTTCTTAAGCGCCAACATCCGTTGCTTGCTGGCAAGGGTGTATATTCGTAATAATTACGCATAAGGTTAAATTAATTTTTTATTAGCTTTAAATTTTTGCATAAAGCCCGTAAATAATCGTATTTACGGCTAAAAACCGTTTTAAGCTATAATTATTATTTAACGAAATTAAAGGCCTAATTTTTGCCGACGCATAACGCGTCGCGGTCGCGTAGCAGCCGATTCGCTATATCTTTAATAGTATTTAGCCGGGGAGGAAATGCTTAGGAATCTAACTTAATTATCCTTTAAATAATTATTTCTTCTTCTAATTTAGTTAAATTCTTATAAAATAATAAAATATCGCGTCGTGCTTGGGTGCCGTTAATACGCGTTTTAAATATTAAGCGAGGGATTATATAAATAATTATAGCGCGTTAAATGCTTAGCTTAGGATTTTTTTTAATAGCTTAAATAGCTAATAATAATTAAGCTTTTTTTTTAAATAAAATCCATTTAAAATTAATTATATAATAAAGTTGGCAAGTTAAAGTCCATCTCTTGCTAATTAGCGTGGCCAGCTCACTTAGGTGGCCAGCTCACTTATAGACTACGTTATTTATAATATTCGAAAATATATAAGGAAATTATAGCTTTTATTTATAGATTTATTTTTATATTTATACAAATTCTTCTTTAGCGGATTTTGGTTCGTTACGGTAGCAGGACCGGATGTAGCAAACCATTTTTGCCTCCGTGTCAAGCCAAAAGTCCCAAGAGCATGTCGGTGTCAACTGTGCGCTCCTGGGCCTCGTCGATAATCACACAGCTCAACTCGCTCAAACAGCGATGTCTCTTTGCTTGTTGCAACAGGAATCCTTCTGTTATATAAACGAGTCATGTCTTTGCGGTATTCTTGTTGTCACCTTTGACAGCATATCCAACCTGATGATAGCAAACAAATGTAAGTTAGCAGACGAGTACAGGTGAAGAGAGACGGGTCGTAATGAGCAAATGACTGACCTCATCACCGAGCTTGACATCCAGTTCATCGGCTGCCCCAGCGGCAACTTCTTGAGCTGCCAGCCTTCGCGGCTGCGTACACACAACCTTGAGATCCGAGTACCATTCGTCGACCAGAACATATTGCGGGATCTGGGTAGTTTTTCCAGAGCCCATATCACTTGAAATAGCAATACTGTCAGTTCAAATGCAATACGATTCGAGCCAAACCTAGGATTGACCCTAGGATAGGTGTAGGATGTAGCTTGGTGTATGCTTAGATGAAAATGGGACAAACCTGGTCAGGATCACCGCGCGATTCTGTTGGTAATTGCGCAAAAAGTTTCCTCGTTCTGCGCTCACTGGAAGAGCGCGACGTGACACGAGAATGTGTCTGTAGCGCTGGGAGTAGGCGTTTCCCGTCAAAGGATTCACGTTGCCGTCCTCCAGGGCAATGACCTCCTGCGCAGTCGTACTGTTGCGCTCCAGGGTTTCCATCGTGATGATTTCGACGAAGTGATGGAAAATTGCGGATGGCAAGGTGACGCGTATATGCGAGCAGAGAGAAAAGTGCGAATGCAGAACTGAGATGGGAATACCTGATGGAGTTGTGGGTGGAAGGAGAGGGACAAAAGTTGCTTTGGGGAAATGATTGGGATGGAACTCGAACTATCCAGGTAGGTAGACCATGTAGGTTGGTAGGATACTACCATACTGGAGAGGATACTGGGTAGGACACTGAGTTCAGGTGGGTCTTGGTGAGGCCAGGCTTCGTTTGTAGATTTGAAACACCAAGATAGTTGCCGTGGCAGTTTTTTTTTCCCCCACTAAATGTTTACCACTTTTTTCTTAATTCTAGATTGGCAAGGCTTGACACATCAGTACTGCCATATTCAAGTGCGTCCTTCCCATAATCGTCCAATATCAACAGCTTCCACCAAACCTTCCTTACTCTCACCTCACTTCCAACTCTCAAGATGAAGTATACACATAAAGTTCTCGCAACCGACAATCGGGATTATCTACGATGCTACGAGGTTGGGAAAATCATCCTCTTGAGCAATATTCCGCCTCAGGCAACAGACGCTGAGCTCAACGCCCTGCTTTCGCCTGTAGGAGTCTCGTGGGCCGTCTTCTTGTGGCCGAGAGGCGGAGATAGGCAAGCCTGTCACCTCGAGCTGGGCCACAGAGACAAGGCAGAGATTGCCAAGGCCAGTCTGAACAATATCCAACTCCGTGGACATACCTTGACCACTGGAGAGGTGCGAGTCCCGAGACTGTATAGACCTCCACCGGTTATCGCTACGCCATCATCTAACGCACCTACCAATACGGTCAGCCCCCCCCCTCAATTGCACCTCAGAACAAGGAAATATCTAACAATATCTCGTAGAATTTTATATTATTTAAAGGATCGCCTACTTCTGCAGACTCTTCAGTTGCTGTTTCTGAGCCATCTACGGCAACAGTCGACGGCCCCGCCCCATCCACTGCTGGCATTACCACAGCTCCGGCACATGCACACGTTACTTCCCAGAAGCCGAACCAGACTGATGCCAACGCCAAGGATCGAGCGTCTACCTCCAAAGACACAAGGCCCACCGCCACCAGCCAGATCCAAGGATCACAGCCCGTCCGCAGTTGGCCGCCAGAATGGGAGAATCAGTCACTTCGGGACAATAAGGGTGTACAAGCTTTCTATCTGTCGTATAAGAATGGTAAGGCTGGTGCTAATGCCGGACGAAATGTTCCTTCGTGGCAGGCTTCTGTTCCCACGGGCAAGGATGGAAGGCTCGGGTTCAGGAGCTGCCAATACCCAAGCCCTGACCCGATGAATAAAGTCGACCAGGGGCAGATCCACGTCGCTGTAGTCAATCAGCCAGAGACCGAAGAGGGCACCAAGACTCCCGTCTCCATTGACGTCGCCCAGCTTGAGAACTTGCACACGATGGAGACCAAAGGATGGGATACATGGGAGCATCCACAGCCATCCATCACGAAGGGTGAGGTAGACAAGGATGACCGCGCAGTCCCCAGGATGGTTGAGAAGCTCAACCCAATGCATCCAGAGAAGGATACCGATAAGATCTTTAAGTGGCAGATGTCTCTGCTCGATCGATTCAACTAATCTTCCAGGTGGCAGCCTGGACAATTCATTGGCGAAGAAGCCACCGCCGATCTTAAGCTAATTTAATTAAATTTTTAAAAGTAATAATAAAATAGCTATTTTTTATATATATTTTTATTTTATATTTTTATTTTATATTTTTATTTTATATTTTTATCTTATATTTTTATCTTATAACTATTTTTATTTTATTTTATTATTTTATATTATTAATGGCTTCTCTTGCTGCCTGGATAATAGTGTCGGTGATCTTGGAGCTGTTGAGCATTTGGACACGTTTATCATACTCGATAGTACTCATTGTCTCTCGCAGCTTCTGGCTCTCCTCACTGAGAAGAGACTTCTTGGCAGCCTTTCGAAGCCGTCGGGGCGTGAGCTTCTGCTGGTTGGGAGTACCCGTGATTGGCCCATGCTCTGCCATTGCCTTTGCCATTGCAGCATTGAGCGCTGCTCCGTGGAGTTTGATCATGGCCTCTGGTCCGTTATAACCGATAGCACCGATTGCCAGAGGATGGTTCTCTGCTGTCATTCTTTCACTCTGGTCATTCTTGGTGCCTAGGAGCCCCAAGCCAACGGCAGTTATATCCGTGAAGCCAGAGAGATTCAGGTAGTACTTTTCCAAGACTCTCGAGTCAAGATCATGATTCATTAGCATCCTGGCGTCGTCTTTGCCGATTGTGCGGGCCATGTCTGTGGCAGATCTAAGGCGAATTGAATAGCAAGTAATGCCCTTACCGTGACCAACCGCCTGACCTCGATTTTGCAGGTACTCGGAAAGAGAATTGGCGGAGGCTGGCTCCTGATCTGTGAAATTTGTCTTGAACGATCGAGAAAGTATTATAGCGGTAAAATTACCCGCGACATGACTTCGAAAGATTTCGACATCTCGCTAGACCAGGTACTTGGTGGCCTTCTGGCCTTTCCCGGTCCACCCAGTGCTTCCGGGTCGAGCACAACAGAGGCGCATAAGGCACCATGCCGACTAGTGGCCCTCTGCAATTGCGATGCATTTGGTTTTGGTCATATCGTGGTCCATGAGCTGGCAGAACTCAGGCAGACCGATTTTGGTGCGGTGAGAGGCTGCCTTTGGTGATATTTTCTTTTTCTTTTTTTTCTTCTTTTTTTTTGGCGACGTGTCGCAGCGACTTAGTGATCTTGTTGTCGACCATTGTTCGATTCGGTGCAGCTGCAAGCTGCTCGTTCCAAAAAAAAATAGTTCACCCAGAAGAGATTGACGATCGGTACTTTGCTAAAGCAAAGTATGACAACAAGTTGGCGGATCTACCAAATGTCTTTTCAGCCGCGAGTATGACAAAAAGTCGAAGCTGGTACACAAGTCTGTTGTCATCGAAAGGAACATTGCGCCCATTTTGTTAGCTTCTGACATCTCATTCATCTCCTCCTTGGAGGGGAGCATCCTGATCTTGCGTAGGAACTGCTCATAGATACGCAACGTGCAATCTTAAGCTGCCTGTGTTGCCTACGAATGCCATCGGAAGCCTTCGGATGCGGCCTCGCTTTCTTGAAGTTGCTCTATCAGAGGTAAAATAGTCTCGTCACTGTCGTCTGGGATGCTGTTGATCGCATCGAATAGACTGGTTAGGCGCTCGCCGATACGATGTTGGGGGGGGGGGGGGATTTCAGGACAATGATTCGGTGTATGTGT
>JAMAKW010000167.1:0-24660 GCA_023628315.1 Neopestalotiopsis sp. M2102B | reverse complement strand
GGCATTTGTCAATGCTTCTGGGTTATTTTTCAGTTGTCTTGTACTTCCCAAGTCCCTTTATCGGACGACGGTATATCTCTTTAGCACGAAGCATTATGTGCAAAAGGTCCTCGCGCTGGTGTCATGAGCTTGACGCACTGACTTCAAAGCAACAGCCGAGTTCCCACAGAGCGTGGCACTCATCAATGTCACCAAGTCTACCTACATACCTTGTCGCAATACCCCACTAAGCTCTAGAGTTATTTACGGCGCAACATGGGCACCTACCTAGCAGCCGCCCGCGAACCAACTGCCAACCACCCCACCCATGAATTCTTGCCAGTAGGGCTGGTTTAATATAGGCCATCTCAGCCCGCAGACTGCAGATCCCGGGCAGGACACGAAACCCCAGATCAATCCACCAACATGCAAGGTTTCGGTTGGCTGAGATCGCGCCGTAACCATCATGCGATCGTGCTTGCCGTACTATGTATAAGAGATATTGGATTGATTGTGAGTTGTGCTTGCCCAAGATCCCCGGCACCAGTTTCCAAATCCACTATCACACGGCATATGAAGCCAACCAACAATCTTGACCTTCCACCTCTCTACTCTGCCTTGGTATTACCTTGCTTGCTCTCGGCTATAACCCTCTCACTCTACTCTATCCCTTTTTCTCGGCCGTTCACCCCCTTCTCTAAGCTATCCCTCGACGCCCGTCTTTAGCGAGCGAACCAATGCAAGGAGGCAGTCAAACAAGTAGCCCCTTGTCAAGCCTCCAAGATGTCTTCGCCAGCTGACAGAGGCCCCACCATCATCAGTATTACGATGTTGTTCGAACTTTTTGCAGTGATTGCATTGGTACTTCGAATATGGTCTCAGAAAATTGTAAAACGCCGCTTCCAGGTCCATGATGCACTGGTGTTACTCGGATTTGTATGCTCTTGTCACCAAACCACGATTCAGCGGTCACTAACGTACTCGAAAAGACTTTTGCAACTGCCCTTGCGATCTGTTACATCACAAGTGTTGTTGATGGCGGGCTTGGAAAGCACACCCTCGCGCTGGCCACTGAGCCATGGAGGCTGATTCTCTTCGGAAAAGTGTGACAACATTTGACACATCTCGTCTTGATCAGAAGGCGCTGACTGTTTCCAAGCTTCTCATTGTAGTCCAGGTCCTTTGGGCCTTAAGCATGACCTGCATTCGGATATCTATACTCAGTCTATACATCCACCTCCTGTCCGTTCGTAGCAAGGCATTCCGGTACGCTTGTTACGCCGTCATGGTCATTTGCGTTCTATGGGTCATTGGCGACCTGTTGACCGTCTTTCTCCTATGCCAACCAATATCTTACAACTGGGACAAGACGACCCCGGGCGGACACTGTGGTAACATCACGTCCGCGTACCTGGCAGCGAATGGGAGCAACTTTGGTATCGACTCGACCATAGCTCTGTTACCAATTCCTAACTTGTGGAAATTGCCATTGTCGGCAAGGAAGAAGCTGGCCGTCATTGCAATGTTTTCGCTCGGAGCCCTGTAAGTACAAGTCCCCACCCCTGGTCGCCCTCAAAAAGCACAACGATGACTTATTTTGACTCTTTTTGTCCCAATCTCCAGTATCTGTGTCATTTCTTTCGCGCGTATTATTTTATATCAACAGGCCCTGCAATATGACCAGACGGACTTCACCTACTCCGGCACGACCCTTTACATATTCACCGTCATGGAGCCACTGTTGTTATGCTCGATAGCGTGTCTGCCACTCGTGGGACCAGCGGCAGAAAAGATTTCGGTAGCAAGCAAAGCTTCATGGGCGAGGTCCTGCGGCACGAAGCGGAGTTCCTCGAAGTCGACCGATCCCGAATCCTACTTTGGACATGATGACACGGAAGGATTTTACCATGAGAATGGCGGCTCAAACAGGCCCTGGGCAAGAATGAGCAACGCAAGTAAGTGCCATGCATGATCATGCTGATTATGATCGTCAAAGCTACCACATGGCACATCGTTCATGATGTCTCAAGGATACATGGCGGGCAGTAATGTCGATAGGGGCTGGGTGAAGAATGTGACGGAACATGATGTAATTGTTCATGTGAATGATCCCTCTTTCAAAATGATTTATGATAAGAAACATTCAAGAAGAACTCAGTACCGATATCATGAGCTTGGCCAATTGACGGAGAGGCAGATTTCGAGGCCCAAGTGAGCATATCGCTCATCATCGTCACCATTGAAACTGATCAAGTTGCAAATGAGAGAAAAAGTCGTCCATACATAGCTGCTCAAATGGCTCCTGACTGGGTGTGAACAAATTTGTCGCTAGACTTGTGCCATCCGAGCATGTCTGTTGTCCTGTGGAGTTTTCCTCCAGGGGATGAACAAAGTGGGTAGACAATCGGATCCGGGCATCTCGCGGTTCGCCAGCTCCACTAGCAGCAATGCCACGCTTGGAGTGAACTTGGTTATTTTGGGATAATTCAAAAGAGTCTGGGTCTAGTAAAGCCCACAGCTCTGGTAGAGGCAAGGTGACATGTCTGTTCTGATCCTGGCCGTCTGGAACTTCTGCATCGGCAATAGCCTGTAGCGAGTCGATGATCTCAACCTGGTGATATTAGTTAGGTATGTGCTTGATAAATGTCTCGTTGGATGCGAACAACTTTCGCGCTCAACTACTTCAAGACAGACGTGTGCGAGCTCGGCCAAAAGTTCTCCCAGTAACTTACTTTTCGTGCAATGTGAGGCCACAAGAGCGCTAGCCTTCTCAACAATTTCCCGCACTGCATGAATCCTTTCGTCGCACGCGCAGAGACAGTAGCATCCGCAGCGAATTGGAACAGCCATGCAATAGTGGCCGTCGCCGCGACAACGTGCCCGATCAGCGGATCGTGGAGGTTGAACAAGAGATCCTCGCACGTCTCGATGAGGCGAAAGACCCAGCCCGAATGGAAGAGGGCATTGTCCACCGTCTGCTGGAGGAAGTGGCGGGACTGCGGGAGGCGCGCTCGGCGCGTGGCCGAGAGGTGGACAAACGGGTGGTTGATGAGGGCCGGTGCGGCGTGGAATATGAGCTGCATGACGATCCAGGGGTGCCAGTACTCCTGCTGTTCGCGGATCTCGGCCGGCGGGCGCTTGTGGAAGTGGACGGCGCGGAGCAGGTGCAGGTCCGACATTCTCGACTCGGTTTCGTAGACCTTCATGCTGAGCTTGGTAAACGTCGAGTTGGGCAGCCACGGCTGCTCGAGCTCAACGGCGCCGATTCGGAGTTTGTGGAGGTAAAGCGATATGTCGGACCAGACCGACAGGCTGTTGATGTAGTAGGCATTGATCCCGAGATCGTCGGGCTTGAAGTCGTCGGTGGCCGAGGCATCAAGATGAGCAATCTCCTCTACGTTGCGCGAGAGAGCAGGCGGTCGGGGAGCACTCCGTGGATACTGGAAAGGTTGATTGGAGGAGATACCATGTGTCAATTGGGGAAAGAATAGTCGTTCCAAAATGAAGATGCTCCAGTGGCATCTGGACATGAGATCTCTATCGTCGTGCAGCTCTCCTTGCATGGCCATCTGAAGTGTCTCTAGCCTTGAAGCTGTTCCTATTGCTATCCATGCTCGACGAGGGTCACGGGCTGTATGACGAGTTAGCATCACATCCTCATCGGTCTGCAATACAAGCGGTGATATTTACCTAGTATATGCTTCATGGCCAGCAAACAAAGACTTTGCTGCACATCGAGTCTGGGGACCCCTTCAAAGGCCAGTGAAGGAATAACTTTCTCAGCAGATTGAGTGTAAAATCTTATAGCTTTGGGTTTGTTATCAAGATAATAGTCGTGATTTCCAAAGTGCATGGTCAAGGCCAGGAAGCTCCAAAGTAAGTAGGGTGGGGCAGAATGAAGCAATGTTTGCAACTTGTTGAAGTCAAACAAAGGCAGCGGCTGAAGGTGGATCATCTCTCTGTATACTTGCACGAGGTAATTTACCACATTCTCGGGAGGCGTTGGTCTATCAGGGGAAAATTATCACGTCAGGCGGAATCAACAACGTAAGGAACTTTGCGACTTACTGTGCTTCGGAAAACCTAGAGGGACCACTGGGTGAGGCGCCGGTAATGCTGCGAGGTGAAGGGATCGCTGAAGGTTCCGTGTGCGGATTGCTTTCTCCAATAGTGCCTATGATTCGCTGCTCACTTGGAGTTTTTGGGAGAGACCTATGCTGTCGGTACTTAGAGAACACTTTCCCAGGGTCGTGGTTAGGAGGGTGAAAGACGCACTGTAATATGCTTTGAAGTTCGCTAACCTGAGCCTCGAGCCTCTGAAACCTGTCCCTGTCCTTGTCCGAAGTTCTATGAATGGCTGTCAGAACCTTGAAACATGGTTGTATCTACATTCCCGGTTAGGGAACATCTTACTGTTTAACGACATGACTAGCTACTACAGCTGGACCACGCCCTCCTCTCGGCAAGTATATGCACTCTTGCTTGGCCCGCTCACAGAATGAGCAAGCCGGCTTTTGTCCCGGACATTTGCTTTTCTTTTGTCTGTCGACGAATACATGGTCAGTATGGAACGACGCAAATCTGCCTTGTTTGACTGGGGCAAGTCCGGTAGATGAGCCGGATTAGGAAATGCAAGTACAAAGTAATCCGGGCTATAGAGGTTGAGGAAGAACCCACCGACAGCGCTCACACGCGTGGCGATTCCTTGGTTCCAGGGACCGAGCATTGACCATGACGTCTGTTCTTCCGGTAGATGAATGTGCATATGCTGGGATTGAGCAAGCGGAAATGGTGCATCAGAAATTCCCGTGAACTCTGCAAAGTTCCGAGATTTGGCCAAATGCCGGAATTGGTCGACACAGACTTAGTCAAACACCGAACACGTGACCGGAACTCTGCAGATGATTTCCATGCCTAGCGCGGGCCTGGAGCAAGAACATGTGGCGCCGACTCTGTTAGTATGGCGCCGCCTGTGCGTAGACCGTTTCTATAGCATCATCATACCGGAAACTTCGCATACAATTCGATAGACGGTGTTTGGCATAATTAGGATGCAGCACCTTTTTAATAAACTCATCACACGATTTATTGCTTTTTGATTTCCCAGTAAACAACCACAAACGAAGGTTCTCCCATCCAACAGGCGATTGATACAGTGGAAGTGGCCCGTGTTTATTTGAACCCAACTTTAACAGCGAGACTGATGCCAGGCTTACATGTTCTTTTTCTGTCTGTTCCATATGAGCTCCATGATTTATCGTCCGCCACGCTACACTACAAGTCGGTAAAATGACACACTTGTGGTCGATTGGACGCATCTATTTATTGTCAAAAATTGTGCTCAAAATCAGCTCATAGCTTGGCAGATTCCTGGCGAGTTAGCTCCCTCCGTAGTGGCCCTCCACGACTCCCGTCGCCCAAAAACGCATCAGTCTTGCCCTGGAACTCCTTGCGGAAGCGCCACTTGGCCGACAGCCGATCTGGCAACGTCCTTTGGATGGCTTGTCCCATGTATTTTGGAAGCACCGGCATGAATTTGAAAGCGCTACGGAACTAAGTGTCAATAATTATTTTCTGAATGAATTACGAGGAAAACACTTACTGTCCGCTACAGCCGCCTCCGACAAACAAATTCTTGTAATCGGGGTGATAGTCCATGATGAAATCACCTGTAGGAGTGTCTGTGTACCAGCAAAGCGCCAGCCTGTCAAATGGCCGATCACCCAGCTCGGGCAGAATCTCCCGGAGACCTTGTCGAAGTCGTGCCTCCGCTTCTCCGGGAACAAAGTTGGCGCGCTGAGCGCGCGGAGGCAGAGGCGGCATGGAGAGATCCTTCTTTTCCGTGCTGTGCAGATCCCCGTCCTCAGGGCTGCGGGTGTAGCCCCATCCGTGCACCGCCACTTTGAGCATCTTGGTGTCCTCGTGGGGCGGAAAGTTGAAGAAGCCCGTCGCGCAATTGACGTAGATGGGCAGGGCCTTGAACTTTTCCATCTCTTCGTCCGTGAGTCGAATGTAGCCCAAGGCCTGGGCCGTGGCCAGCGCGGACCCGTACATTGGCACCAAGCTCGAGACCCATGCGCCGGCGGTGAGGACGAACAAGTCGCCCTCCACGGTAGAGCCAGCAAGGGTTCGGACAGCGGTGATCTTATTGGTGAAGTCAGTTTCGAGGCCGACGACGGTGCCGGCACGTCCACTGATGAAGGAGACGCCCGATTGAATGCACTCGTCACGGAGCAGAGTCGTTCCTTTGGTTGCGTCTGCCCAGCCAGCCTGCTTGTTGGTATAACCGACAAAACCAGGATTTGCCAAGTCTCCGGTCAAGGTAGGGTACATCTTGCGTGCTTCGGCGCCATCACGCAGGGTTTGGATGGGCAAATTGCGCTTGCACAATGCGGCAGTTGTCTTCTTAACCCAAGCTCGACCGTACTGGCTTTGATTGCAGGCTAGGATATATGGTGTGGGATAAAATACCCCTTTATACTTGGGTTCGTCCCGCCATTTCAGGTATGCTTCGTGGGCAATGTCTAAGTAATCCTCGTCGGCGTAATCAAATCGGACGATGCGCGAGATGTCATTGCTCGAAGCATCGGGAGACTTGGACAAAAGTCAGATCTCAATAGAATATCAGCGAGAGAAGGAGTATGATTTGCTTACCGGTGGCATGTGTCTGTCTAGCACGAGAATATTGCTAAATCCATCTGATGCGAGCTGATGGGCTGCACTCAGGCCAAAGATGCCAGCGCCAACAATGACGATTCTGCTGTTTCTATCCATTGCTCTTTTCTAGTTTTCAAATTTAATCGATTTAAGAGACAGGACTTGATTATCATTGACTTCCAAGAGCTATATGTGGATTTTAAAAGTTTGGAATTATAGTCAAAAATAGTTGCGCTATCTGGTGAAGGCCGAAAGTCCACGTGACCGGAACTATTCTCCTCCCAAGTTCCGCTCGTCTTTTATGGATACTACACACCATCACAGCAGCCCGCTTCTATGAAGACTCTGGAGCCATTCCCAGCGAGTGTGGAGAAATCTTGTGCAGTCTCTTCTTGCGGTATGATATTGTCGCCAGTACATTGCCGGCGAACAGAGCCAAAAGAACCAAGAATATCACCACGGTCATAATGACAAGTCCAAGTATGGAAAAGACCGTAAACCCCCAGCTAACCGCTTGGAAAGTCTCATTCTCTGCGTATGATGTTGAAAGTCCTGTTTGCATCGCACCCAAGATGAAGGCGACATATACCACGATCGAGGCAATCAAGGCAAAATTTGCTTCAATCATGGACGAGTACTGATTCCAGGCTTGAGCGTACCCCCGCAATGAAAAGTTCATCACTCGATGGATTTTGCTCAGTCGATTAAGCCGTAGCTCTCCGTAAAGAAATCTGGGGTCGACCTTGTCATAGATATACTCTGTTCCCAGCTCTCGCACAAAATCTCTCCAACTATGCCAAGTAATTTCCGAGGGAATGAGGTTCTTCTCCTGGGCGATTCGAAAGTCGCTTTCGTAGTTGATCAGCGCCGCATAGGAGAAGAGGAAACCGGTAGCGGCTCTCCAGAGCGGTCGCTGGCGGCATCCCGCTGCTTGACCCTGTCCCGACTGCTGAGAGATGCCTTTGCAGCCGCACTGTTCTCTGCAGCAAAGGTGGTCGGTCCAAAACTGTGGCTCGAGCAGAAATCGAGGGAGAGGCTTGAGGAACATCTTGTTGCCCATCCACACCAGGTGCAAGTCCATCTGCTCAGTGATCAAGATGTCGCGTCCTATGAAAACTTGGTAGTGCAGCGGTCTGGGCGGCATGGGCCGGCCTGCCAACCACAAATGGTCAAACATGCGGTTGAGTCTAGTCAGGTCAAGCTCTTTCTCGATCCATTCCAAATCATACAAGCTGGGAGTTATAATCTCATCTCGGATGCGAAGTGCAGCAGGCAGAAGGATTTCCAGACCGCTGCGTTCTGTTTCAGGGGCATTTGTCTTCAGCAACCGCGTCTTGAAGGGGCAAGTCTTGCATGAGGTTAACATCAACATCTTTCCGGCAGCGTAATAGACTTGATTTTGTACTTACCTGGCTCCATGATTCTTCCATTGCGTAGGATTCTTCCATTTTGTATGAAGACACTGTTGTGATAGCAAATGGCAGCTTCATGCATGAAAAAGGCAACGAATGCAGTGAAGCAGCTGAAAAATTCCCTGAGCCATGGGCATGCTCTGTGCTCAGTCAGCTGTTCATATGCAGGGCTCGTATAGCACTGCCTAGTCGCGAACCCTTGCCTTCAGATTAAGGAGAACCCATTCCGGGATGGTCTCGACCAACGTAAGCGAAACATGCATATTTTAGGGCAAATCGTGGAGTCGTTCTTCAGCCGCAACCACTGAAACCCCACGGTGCTAAGCACCCCCTGTAAACCTTGTACAACTCAGTGCTTACATCGCATGCTTCTCCCGTCAGCAAGCAACATTTGGTGAAAATTCGGAAAAATGAACGAACATTGCGAAAAACAAAGACCAGATTAGAAAAAACGCATCAGGCAACATTTTCTGTCAAGGAATTACTTTCTGTACTCTTCTTGACCGGATCACGGTGAGGTAGATTGCCAGACCCATTTTGGCAGTTTCACACGCAGACCTCAACCCCCACCCCAGTAGCTAGTCTTCCTTCAGTCGCTCATTTCATCTCTTCTCTTGTTTCGACTGGGTGCGTTGTCCTGAGGGCCTACTTTTAACAGAACAACATGTCTCTTAGACGTACTGGCACTCGAAAGGCGCCGGGGGGAGCGAGCAAAGGACCCAAAGGCTATGACATCGTTCAGCAGGGCCTTCAGGTGGTTTACCCTGATGAAAATGATAGCAAAAAGTCGGACATTGAGTAAGACCGCCATCTCAGTTGGAAGGAACATGGACTAATATTCGCAGTGTCGTCTTCGTCCCCGGACTGGGAGCACACCCCTCTGACAGTTGGAGTTCGACCACTACTAAGTGGAATTGGATGAAAAGTGAAGATGGAATTTGCGCCACTTTCCCAAAAGCACGCATTCTCCTGTACATGTACGAGTCGGCATGGCAGGGTCAACTCAAAGTGAACCAGTTCATGGACAATATCTCCAAGACGCTTCTGGTTGCTTTGAGAGCAAAGAGGGAAAAATGTAAACAAAGACCAATAGTCTTCATCGGCCATAGTATGGGCGGCCTGGTGATTGCCAAAGCAATCACCATTCTGAACGCGCAGCCGGAGCTCTGTCCAGTCATGTTCGAGGCCATATCCGCTGCGGTTTTCTTCGGCACACCATTTGCAGGAGCCCCAGCTGCTGCTTGGGCATCCAGTAAGTTATTTTCCATGCTTCAGATTGACAAATCCGGGCATTTCTTCGCACGGAAGGCCGCACTCCCAGCTTTTTTCCGCCTTGGGAATGTGTCGTATTCTCTATCTAGGCAGTTGGAGTAAATGCTGACCGGAACCGTTTCAGTGTATGCCTATTGGGCAGAAAAGTCCAACAAGGCCACCACATCAGAGGTATTGGACATGTTGAAACCAGGCGATGGCGCACTGAGAGAATTGAAAGACGAATTTCGACGGGTTGCCGCCAAGACAAGGTACAAGATTGAGCTGTTGTGTTTTTGGGAAGAGCAGCATACAGATTTTGCCAAGATGGCACATCTCCCCGGTCTGTTCGGTCTCACCAGGCGCATGATACCCAAGGATGTTTCCGAATTCGTCAGTCAGGCCTCTGCAACGTTTGAGGGAGACGTGGACAAGTACGGTTTAGCCAGCAACCACAGGGACCTCGTGAAATTTGACAGTGCCAAAGACTCACGGTGGAATATTGTGGAGAATCTTTTGAAAAAGACAATCCACGGGGCCTACTCAACAGCAAGGAATCGACTGGGTGCCGCCCGTGATATAGATTGGACCACTTTCATGAGTGTGATGGATGCGCTGGACAGTGCACGACTACAGCCCGCGCGTGTCCGAAAAGGGCTTCTCAAAAACGTTGGGAAATCTTCATTGATCTCTAATGAGCCTGACTATACCCAATGGCTCGCTAATATCGAGATCGAGACTGATGCAACTGAAGCAGTCAAAGTCGACGGGCTTTGGGTCCGGGGTCCGGAGGGTAGAGGCAAGACAGGGGCCATGCTTGCTGCACTAGATGACGTGGAGAGTCTCATCGATAAGCAAGAGAACGAAGCGCCGGTACTTTTCGCCTACTTTTTGTGTGATGCAGGAACCGACTACTGCACTGCCGAGGATTGTATTAAATCCATCATCTGGCAGCTCATTGAAAAGGAGAAGGCACTGGCAACGCACGCGAAAGACTTTGTCAAGGAGAAGGGCAAGAATGGAGTGCCCAAGTCACGCGCGACGCCAACCGTGGAGAATTTATGGAAGGCACTACAGGGCATGCTGGCCGATGAGTTCGCAGGCAGTGGCGTCTACATTGTTCTGAGCAACCTACACCTGCTTCCAGAGGACTCCGACTCCACACTGAAGTTCCTGAAGTTGCTGAGTGCTGAGCTTGAAGGCGGCCAAATGGTAGAACCCAACCGAGTCATGGCAAAATGGCTCATTACAGGTCGCCCGACATATGCGATCCAGAACGCACTGGGTCTCGACCGTCTCCGCGTCATTGATCTAGAGGACCAAAAGTTTGGGAATCAATATGCGAAAACCCTACGAACACATGCAAGGAGCAAAGTGGACCAGCTGCAGGTTGATAAAAAGTACAACCAGGCTCTTGCTTGGTTTGCTCGCAGTCTGATTGGAGAGCGGGCGCAAAATACCTCCTGGATAGACATCACATGTCTCCAGCTCGAAGAGTTGCCAGAAGATGAGAGTGACGTTCGGGTGCGGAGAATGCTCGAGGACACGCCAAAAGAGCTGCATGCTCTGCTCAAGAATGCGTGGCTCCAAATCTTTAGATCAACCGGAGAAGAGGGGGAGAATGTCAGGGAGATGCTTCGAGCTCTGGTACTAACTGTTGAGGAGCCGACTGCAGCTGAACTGGCAGTCCTGTGTGGGCAAAATGGATCTGAACACCATGAGCAGGAGATCAAGGAATTGATTGACAAGTGCAAGCCACTCATATCGATTAAACGCAAGGTGGGATTTATGAACAGCACAGTGAAGCAACACCTCATCGAAAACTGCGAGGCTTTACTAGGGCTATCAGCTCAGGAAACATCGAGACAACACGGCCTTCTTTCCTTGAGATCGCTAGCGTACTTGAAAGACAGATTCCATTTCCCGGAAACTGAGCTACCTTCATCAGAGGATCCCAACGAGGATGATGAGGGATCCGAGGCTGATACTGCTACTAATGTAGACAGCGACAATGGCGACGATTCAGACGCTGAGTCAACATCGGATACAGGAAGCGACAACGATAGCGACGAGGAAGGATATGATAATGAATGGGATGACGACAAATCAGAGCCTGATCTGGATCCAGAAGCTCAAATTCTTGAAGACCTTGCAGTATTACCGTACATGGTCAAGAATTGGCTTGAACATGGCAGTAAGGCAACAATTGGATTCGCTGATGACCTGAGTCTTGATGAAGAGTTCTGGGAAGCTGGCTCTTTGTTGAGGCGACGGTGGATGGTAGAATATAACCGGCATACGAATGAGTTTGATTATATCGACATCAGGGGAATGAATGCATTGCATGTTGTTGCGAGCCTTGGATTTCGACAACTGCTCGCGGCACTTATGGAGAACGGACACAAGGAAGAACTAGATGGACGTGACGAGAGACATAACACACCAGTAAGCCAAACTTCTCATGCCGCGCTCAACTTGTTATGACTAACTCGTGTGTCTCTCTCCAAGCTTTGTCTAGCTTCCTATTTTGGTCACGCAGACATGGTCGAAGAGTTACTCGACAATGGAGCAGAAATCAATGAGGGTGAAAGTGAATCGGAGGATACACCTCTACATTTAGCTGCGGAGGAGGGCCACGTTGCAGTAATGAAAAAGCTCATTGCGAGAGGTGCGAGCTTGAATGCCTTCAGCGAAGACTCGGGGCTTGTGCTCAACTCCGCGATTTCTTCGGGCAATTTGGCCACCATAGAACTTCTGGTGAATCATGGCGTCAAGTTGTCAACCGAACGAGATGATACCGAAACGCCACTAGCACAAGCTGCCTCGCTCTCAGATGTTTCCATGTTAGAGTACCTGATGAAAGAGTACTCAGACCAGCTGGCGCCCGAAGAATACAGCAAAGCATTGATTGCAGCCGCTGGAGCAGGAAACATTGAAGTACTCAGCAAGCTACTGCCTTTTGAGCACAGCGACAACGACTATCAATCTGCTCTGGATGAAGCTGCGACAGAAGGCAACTGGGAAGTTACAAAGCTTCTCCTTGAGAAAAGGAGCAATCTAAGCTGCGACAAAGCCTTCTACGAAGCTGCAACAAGAACTGATGACCTCATGGTTCTGGAAGCGCTTTGGGAATACACAAACGGTAACATTTCCGCCGACACAGTCGATCGATCACTGTACCAAGTGACAGACGACAAGAAGATCGATAAAGTCCGGCTACTCCTAGACAGATTTGGTGCCGATGCCAATGCCCAGGGTGACCAGTAAGTGACTCTTTTCCCTGTGTAGGTTGATACTAATACTGTACAGATACGGCAATGCTCTCACAGCTTCAGCATATGACGGTACACTTGATATCCTGAAAGTATTGCTAGATCACGGGGCAAAGGCCGATTCTGCTGAAGGCTGGGCACTGCAAACAGCCGCGACAGAGGGACATGTCGATATCGTGAAAGAACTGTTGTCCCGAGGAGCAAAGGTGGACGCAAAAACGGAAAATCCAAATTTCCAGCAACAGACTGCCCTCCAAGGAGCATGTGAGTTTGGGCGCGACGAGATAGTCGACATCTTGCTTGAGCATGGTGCCAATCCAAACCTCGGAGGAGGGGAAGACGATTATCCGATCATCGCAGCAGCGAAATATTGTCAGATTGATATCATTGGCAAGCTGATTTCTGCCAACGCCGACGTCAATGTGGTGGGCGGCGAGGATGGAGATACCGCTCTAATCATGACCGCGAAGCGAATCGCGAACATAGAGCCCCTCGAACAGCTGCTTAAAGCTGGCGCAAAGATCGACGCCACAAACAACAATGGTGACACGGCGCTGATTGCAGCCGCAGCTGAAGGCGATAATGAATTTGTCAACTTCTTACTGGCCAAAGGCGCAGATGTCATGCATACGAACAATGATGACATGAATGCTCTGCAGGCAGCTTCAGACAATCATGTTTCCAAAGAAACTTGGAATGTCCTGATCAAACACATTTCTACTATTCTGTCGGGCCTTAAGAAGAGAATGGAAGACGGTGACCACGGTGTTATTAGTGCCGTTGGCGAAGCCAGAGCTGTGGCACGGGCAGACAACGTTAGAGACTGCAGTTCTGAAGAAGGATCAGATCGCGGAAGCATCATGACCGACGTGACCAAGAACGATCATCGGAAATCGTTTGGTTACGAGCAGGACGATTTCAAGACAACAGAAAAGTCTATGACACATGCAAAAGTCGTTGACCCACGGTTATCCATCGATCAGTCGTCCCTTCAATACGTAGCTGGCCCGATGGACGAGCTCCGCCATGAGATCGATGCAGCCACTATGTTTCATCAAGACGATGCATTCAAAAGATCCGACATCCACCCTGGCAATATGTTCGCTCATCAGTACTTCGATGATACAAACCTGCCTCTGAGGACCAACGCAGACCCATTCACAACCCATGATCCAACGCAGCGAGCTGAAGCTTGGCAGCAACAAGTAGATGTCCCATATGACAACCACCATCTGCCGAGGTGGAGTAATGATGGCCAGAACGTCAATATCAGCCAGAATCTTGACGGATTACCACAGCGAAACAGTATGGGGCCATTGAGAAGGAAACCAGCTCCCGTTTTGCACGGCACGCGAAACTACTCGCAAGGTTCGGTGTACAGCGAAAGGCCAAGCAGTCAAGAAGGCGTCACACCCCATCAACAACCCAGCAGTTACATCCCATACAACCCAAGCAATTTCGCGCCAACCGTGCATTCATCGTCACAATCGCCTCCACGATTACCGCCACTTTCGTCGCCACCAAGCTACTCGAGTCGACCGGACACGCAAAGCCACTACCAGTCGGGGTATCATGGCGCCATGGGCGCGTCGATGCAAGCAAATCAAGTTCCAACGGGAAGCGACCGCTACGCTGCGAAGCCACCATTGATCCAGGCCTACAGTTCTCCTGCCCAGATACCACCACCGTTACCGCAACGAGTTGGTCCTAACACGAACTATACAACGCCGCCGTTGAGACAAGATGCAAGACCCAACTACTTTGGCGTCAAGGACACATTCAATCAGGCGAAAGATAGGCTATTTAGTCCGTACAGAGGTGATGACAGTGAGCGTTGATATCCAAGATGATCAAGGCCAACGCCTGCTCCATATCAGAAATCTCATTAGAGCTATGTAGGCTCGATCATGGAAGCAAAAATTGATATATTTCACGTGGCAAAAGAATCTAAGGAACGCTGCTATACAGTTCGTTGCACGCCAATGACCGCATAATATTACAATTTGTGGCCCACATAATGCTAGCATTTTAAGTGCGTGATTAATCAAATAGTTCAGACATTATGTATTGAAGAACAGAGGAAATTGATTTATGAGCTTATCCAAGATGCCACTCTTTCATAGACTTGCATGAAATATCGATGCAGTATATACGGTATTCCACAAGCTATTCGTGAACTCACACGCACTCCATGATTAACAGTGCAATATTCGGTGTACTCCTCTTGCGGTGCCATACTTGGTTCTGGGCTGATGCTAGGTGCAATACTAGGTTTCGGGCTGATAAGAGGTGCAACACTAGGTTCTCGACTCATGAGAGCACTAGGAATTGATCCGCCATCGATAGTGGAAGCCGTTTCGGATATCTCTGAGACGCGAGGCAATACTATGGCCTGCCTAGAATCAAGATCACGAGAGAAATACTTCGCGACCTGAAGTACCATGGGATCCTCTTGCTTGATAGACTCAAAATGCGCTTTGAAGATGCGTGCCCATACTTCACTGACATGCTTTGAGGACCCATCGTGATCTCTGATGGCGCCATCCGCGCTACATCCTGAGTTAATAAGGAAACATATCATTGCGAGTGATGGCTTCAGACTCAAGAGGGCCCCAATCTTTGGTCGAACAAGTGCCAGTTGTAGCGCGTATGATTTTTTTAGAAGTTTTTCGAAGACCTCGCCGTTCTCTTCAGCCAGGAGATGTGCCAGTTGAAGACAACCCCCTTCGATAGCCATGTGCAAAATTGACATAGCATGAGCATCATCGACACAAAGCCTATAATGACGGATGACCCGCTCAATGATTGATGGATTCTTCACGCGACGCGTATCAGTCGAGTTTCTGGCAATCTGACCACGAACGAAATTTGCCAAAATTCTCAATGGAACTATAGCGCCGGGGTATGTTGCAAAGTCAGGATTGTTGGCGAACTGAAGAAACTTCCCGAGATAGGTATCCGCTAGAGACTGATGCTCGTCGTATCTCGCTATAGCCATGAGACGCAATGCGATGTATGCTAGCATCGCAAAACTTTGACTCTGGCTCGATGAACAGTCTTGGCCGTTGATCGTCACTTCTTCGAGAAACTCAAAGACACTTCTGTGGATGACTGTTATCTCGGAATCAACTATTCTATCGTGTGAATAACTGACTAAGATGTCGTTCTCAGCTCCAAAGAAACAGTTGTTGTCAAGACCAATTGGTCGTGCGGCAATTTCGAGCAACCCACTACAGCGACTCCTAATACGGCCTTCAGCCGCCAGGACCATTTGTCTTCTTCCTTTTGGGATGAACGCTTCGGATGAGTCAAGCGCATTCAACTTCATTTCCAAATTGCCTGCTAGAGCCAGGCCAATAGAAGGGATCTTCCAGGAGCATCTCTGGCTCCAATAGCACATCCACAGCAGTTGTGCCCCTTCGTCACGATACCGTGGGTCTGTTCTCATGATCATATCATGAAAAAGATCCTCTAATTCCTTGGGAAGCTCCTGTACGCGTCTTTCCAGCTCGGAGATAGTGTCAAAGTTTGCAATCCCTTCTAGGATTGACATGCAAGCTAGGATAACCCACAAGAACACTCCAGAAGACTTATCGACCAATTCTTCGAGGATGCTCGTCATCCTTTCTCCATCTTGACCCAGCAGGACAGGAATTTGTCGATGAGACCAAACTTTGTCCTGGACGTAAGCCTCGATGTCAGTTCTGTTAAGTTCTTGGAGTCGCAGTTGAGGATTGTCCAAAAATGCGGATACGCATGCAGGGATCGGCCTACTCGAGGCCACGATTTTAATGTTCGGGGAGGAGACTAATAGCTCCAGTAGGTTGATTGCATCCATGGGATTGCCTGAGTATTCATCTAGTCCGTCAATGAAGAAGCAAAATCGTTTCTGCATGGCATTTTCCCGGACAAGGACATGAAAAGCATTGTCGATTTCACCAGCGGATGGCAAATCTCGAGGATCATCGTCCAAGATGAAGACTTCCTGCCACATCGCGGGAAGCAGACTTTGTGTCAGTTGTGGCTCGGCCTCGAGAATCTTGTATAGTAGAGCTTGGCGCAGGCCTTCGATGGTCTTTTGTTTCTCGTGGCCCAGGTGCCAGAAAAAGAAGCTCTCCATCACGAGCGAATCTCCGCCCCACATGTACAGATACTCTCGAGTCTTCTCATCAGATAGCAGAAATTTCATCAAGGTGGACTTGCCGCTTCCAGCTTTTCCAGATAACCAGTAAACTCCCAAGCCTGACTTGAGCCACCCCGGGAGGTTGGTCCATTCCAGTCTTCGGTTCTCCTCTCGAAGACTCCATTCGAGGGTACGGTAGTGATGAAGCTTCACGGCATGTCGTCTTTCATCCATTACACGAAACCAAAGCCGCCGCAATATCCGTCTCTGAGGAATCGCTAGCTTTGCAGCCTCGGCAATTCCATCTTCATAGCCGACGGCCGCGTCAAAGGCAAGCTGGAGATGCTGAACCTTTGACAAACTGTTCACGTCTTCAGCGACCATCCGCGTCGTCATTTCTTGTTTTAGAGGTACGAGATGTCGAAGCCTTGACGTGAAGTACATCACTTCATCGACCAGATCCTTAAATTTGACCTTATCAACGACTGCCCATCGAATCTTTTTCGCAGACGGGACTCTGAAGTTCCGGTCATCATGACGGGATTTGAATGCCTTCAGTGCGGAAACGAATCGATCTTGACGCCTTCTGGCCAGTGATGTCAATGCGGAATCTTCGAAAGTATTCCCGGACAAATTGCTTTCTGCAGCCACAGCCTGCAGACCATAACGCGTCTGCAAGGTCTCACTCTCGCCCAAAAGCACCTTCAAACCTTTTATTATCCTGGAAACAGCGCCCAGAATTTGTGGATCATCTAGTCGACTATCGTATTCGGGGTAGAGCAGGCCGACTCCTTCAACCCATTGGAGAAACACGGTCTTTTCGATGTGGAGCTTTGCATCAAGGATCTCGTAATCTCGACCAAATGAGCGAACGGTCGAGAATAATGCGAAGAATTCGATGCAGTCATTAACAAGACCAACAAACCCGATCGCCAAGCCAATAGCCTCCATTGTGGCAATGAAGAACTCCAGAATGTCGACAAGGTAATACCTATGAAGAAGGATGTGCCGGCGGGGAAAGAAGACAGCTCATCGTCCCTTGAAGACAGCTTCATAATATACATAGGTAATCCAGATCTAACCTTGGGTAGGAGTGGGGCACAATATAGCTTCCAGGCTGTGGCGCAGCACCAACGTCTGCTCTCAAACGCGTCGGGATGCATATTGGCGACGTGAGGGGTAAGGCAGATTATGCAGTACACTTGTCGCGACAAGGCATCTTGCACCACCTACGGCCAATTGAATCCAAATCACTTTTGCGGGGAAAATTGATCGGGTTTTCTAGATATGTTATCGCTTGCAACTACCAGTTCGACCACGTGAACGAGGAACAATACAACTACGCAGTTCCTTGCACGCTGATAATCGCCTGATCCTCCATGATCTCCGTCATAACCTGTTGCTCTTCGCGGCCACTGAGGTCTCCGAACGCCTCATCCATTTGCTCGAGAGTCTTGTTCATGGTCTTTAACACAGTGTTAGCGTTATGAATTATTTTCAGTGTGTGACTGAAATTGTTACCTCCGGGACCAGAAAGTAGGCCCAAATAGCAGCCAACCCGCAGAAGCAGGCAAAGAAGATGTAGGTACCGTACCCAATGCCTTCAATCATGGGTGGAGTGACAACGCCCCTGTGATGGTCAATCGGTCGATCATATGGATAATGCCTTTGAAAAGTTTTAGGAGCTTACACTGTGAAGTTCGAAATCCAGTTGATGGCGACCGCAAAAGCGACGCCCTTGGACCGGATACCCACGGGAAACACCTCGGGCGGCAGAGCCCAGCCAAGCGAAGAGTAAGAAGCACCAAATATGATGATGAATAAGAAGGCCATGACGACACACGCCCATCCAGCGCTGGTATGATCAGACCAAATGCCTTCGTATGTGCCCACGAGGGCTGCGATGATCACAAAGCAGGTCATGTTGCCGAGACCGCCACCAATTGCGAGTGGTCTCCGGCCAATCTTGTCAATTAGCACAAATGCAATGCACACACCCACGATTTGCAGTGCATTAAAGATGCCGGATAGGATGAGAGACATGTCGTCCGATTGTCCAATGCTTCTGAAGAGCGTCGGGGCGTAGTAAATAAATGCCTGGATTTGTCAGAATCATGCTCCAAGTATTCTCTCTCATGTTCGTAGTCTTTCCGAATGAACTTGACTTACGTTGATGCCCTGGAATTGTTGGAAGAAGCATACACCCACACCGACAGCAGTGCGCCTCCACCGCTTGATCGCAAACAGGTCCAGCCATTGCACAATCTCCAATTTAATCCCACGCACACCAGGGTGATGACGCTCCAGCATCACGGCCTGGAACTTAACCTCGGCCAGGATACCACGGTATTCTGCCTGAACACGATCGTCCGTGGCGGGAAGCTTTCGCAGTCTACACAGACTCGAGAGACATTCCTCATGTCGGTCCTGCATGGCGAGCCAGCGCGGCGAGTAAGGAAACAGCTGAATCATGCCGCCGAGAATGAGGGCCGAGATGATTTGCAGCGCAAAGGGCACGCGCCACGAGGCGTCGCTGGCTATGTCTTTGCAGGCGTAGGCGATCCAGTACGCAATCGTGACGCCGGAGACGATGGAGACGGACTCTAGGACGAGGAGGGTGCCGCGGAGGTGGGGCGGGGAGACTTCAGAGATGTACTGATTTGATGTTGTAAGTAACCATCAAAGGAGAGAGGAGATGGTATAACTTACCACAGGGGCACCCAAAGCAAGTGTTCCGGTCCCGATACCTCCAACTGTCCGTCCAACCACCAGCGTGGCATAATCATACGCCGCGGTTTGTATGATGCCACCAATGACAAAAATGACAGAACTCAGTAAGAGAGCCTTCTTTCTCGACCAGCGATCCGAGATATAGGGGTAGAACCAGCACCCGACGAACGCGCCCAGGAGGAGCATACCCGTCATGAAGCCCTTGCCGAAGGCGGTTTCCGCCTGCGGGATCACGGCGTGGAACTGCGGGAGCACATTGACAATGCCCATGACGCCTTGGTCGTAGCCGAAAGAGAAGCCGCCAAGTGATGCCAGGAATGCGGCGGAGAGTATGTAGGGCCCCGAGGAGAGCAGGCCCTTTACACCGCTGGGTCCGTACGGTATGTCTTGCGCAAGCACATGGAAGTTGTTATCGGGTTTGATTTGTGATGGGGCTTCATTGTGCTCTACTTGGCAGTCTGCCTGTAGTTTGTTCTTGGAGGAATCCATAATGGTTGGGAGTGGGCGATCTTCTGACTAGATGTCTGTCTCATAACACAGAGATGCAATCAGGTATATTAAGTGGGTTATAGGACATGTCAACAAAGACGAGTCCGTCAGTGATTATTAAATAATCAGCTGTGACCTCGGTCCTTGCCCCTTAACCCCACAATACCATAGCATAGATGTACAAATTTCGCGGGTGGTTGGCCGTATTACCCGATCGTCGGAGCCTGTCATCCGCAAATGGAAAATATCGCCGCCTCGAAGCGTGTATAATGAACCATATCCCCACATGAAGTGACTTTAGATGGGAAAGCTTGAGCCTGATTCGGCCAAGTCGTGTTGATCTGAGGGGAGGATCCCCCATGGGGGATGGGCGCTTGGGTAGGGCATAGCGTAGGGGTTACTCCGCACGACATATGCGCATAGCTGGTCCAATGAGAGATGATGCCCTTGACTGCGAGGCCAAGTGGTATTACCGTCATAATGTTCCGAGTCATGCAAGGCCACTATCATGGTCGTTTCTTCTTCACTATTTGATCTAGGCTCGCAAGCCCGTGGGGTTACATTTTGGGATTCCTCCTGAAACAAAGCAGTCATCAAAACAAGAATAGCTTCGACAAAACCACTCAACGGAATAATTACATGAGGTTAAGAGATCGAAGCAACGGACGCACGAAAGTTGTTACCGTATCATTAATCGTTAATCAGCAAGTTCTGAATCAAAGAGAAGAGCAACACGAGCCCATGTCTACGGGATCAAATTTGCATATAATGCGATTTACAGTCTAAATCTATTTATTCTTGCTCCAGCATTATATTGAAGCTGTCCTTTATTCAATTCAAGAGTTGTTTCAAGATAGGCTGCCCTTCTTCATCAAAGTAAACCGGCTCGCCCAGGCGAAAAGAGTGTTGTAGTGCGCACGCAATCTTTCCCGCCTCATACGCATCCGAAGGCGAACAAGACAGTGGTCGATCCTCCAGCACAGACGTGGCAAACTCGGCGATATCATTGATAAAAGTCTTGTCGTAGAGCGCAAAAGCATCCGGGGTCGAAGCCGTACGCACACCATACTCGTCGCGAATCTCGACGCGGTTCAGCGTCGAGTTGCCATTAATGACAGAGTGACCCTTGGTGCCGCAGACGCGGGTAGCGGCCTCGAAGCCGTTGGTAGTTAATGGTGCGGCTCAGGGTCACTTGCAGGATCTTGCCGTTGGCGAACTCGACTAGGCCCCAGGCGTTGTCGGCGTCGCCGAATTTGGCCAGGTCGCCGTATACCGCTTGTTGGCCAAAGGCGACAACGCGGTTGATTTGCTTCTTGGGGTTGGGAATGTTCTTGTCCACGTCGAGGAAGTACCGGCCCACGTCAATCTAAAAGTCAAATCAGCACAAAGAAGACACAGTCATGACGGCAAGACGTACAAGGTGAATACCAGCGTCCACAAAGATTCCACCAGATTGCTGAGAGAATGTCACGTAGAACGCTGTGGGGGCAATCAGTCACGCAGTTCATATTGGAGCCTAGGCGTTTTGGTGGACTCACCATTCTTGTCCTGGGGATCCAAGCAGGAAGCTTCGACTGCATGAATCTCGCCCAATTGACCGTTTTCCACCATTGCCTTTGTGGCACGGTAAGAATCATCATCTAAAGCCTGTCAGCTTCATGGCAATGTCGTCGAAGTCAACGGACATGACTTACATCGTCGCGAGAATGGTAGCAAGAATTTGAGGTGAGGCTTGGAGGCAGATTTTGTCACAACCTCCTCGGTCGTAATGATGTCCACTGAAATCGGCTTTTCGCACATGACGTGCTACATCCATTGTTAGCATTAAAGAACAAGACGATTGCTGCAAATGCAAGGAGGAGCAAAGTGCATACCAGATCCAAGTCGAGAGCTAGACATATCAATGGAGCATGTGTAGCAGTTGCCGTGGAGATCAAGACAGCTTGTGCGCCACTATTTTTTAAGCAGTCCTCCGGCGTCGCAAAGAACTTGACCGAGGGCGGGAGGTTGGCGGCAGCCCATGCATCAGCTCCGGGCTTGGTATCGCACACGGCCACGAGCTCGATGCGCGGTTGCTCAAAGGCCAGGATTTTGGCGCGGAGCGCACCGAGACGGCCGAGGCCGAGGAGGCAGAGCTTGAGACGGGGTACTACGGCCATGGTGGGGAGTTTAGGAGTTGGGTGTTAGGCGTAGCGAAAGAGGTATGTCTTGAGATTTACAATGAGGCCCTTCGACAAAGACATCGTGAATGTGATGCATATTTGTGAATATATGTATCTTGCATTCCGTGTGTAGGGGCTTCGCTGTAGTTGGATCCATATCCAATGGCTTCACTAACATGGCGGGCAGACTTACTCTCCGAGGACCCCCGTCGCACTATACAAGTCGGAGGAGGGCAAAATTTCCCCTTTCGTTTAGCCAGAGTGCACACTCGATTGCTGCAATTCTCCCCGCTGGGCTTGCCACTACAAGCGGCTCGTTCAGGTCAGTGGATTTGCGGGGTTAGTGAACGTCTTGGCGGGGTCTCAAGTCACGTCAGCTGTCTTTATTTGACGGCGTATGTCGGAAACTCGGAAGTTCCATTCAATTGATGCAGCGATTTGATCTGAAGAGACACGATTGTGATGACGGAATGAGTTTCCGGGTGAGGAATTTCGCTGAATTGGGGAACAAACCCCCAGGTTTTGGGTAATATCCACTATAGCTACGAGCTAAGTGGTGCGGAGATGATGGGGTAAACTGACACAGTAAACAGACTATGTTTTGCATCGTCATACCCTTGTGATAGTGATATAGTGCCAAGAAAGATATCCATCTCTTCAACTTTGAATTCATTTGGTTTCTCTCGAATCCTGTTCAACTTTTCGTCTTTTCTCCAATTGAAGAATTCTCAGAATCAACCTCCACATATCACAAAGTGTTACCATGTCTACTACGCCTTCATTCAAGCTCAACACTGGAGCGGAGATTCCTGCCGTGGGTCTTGGTGAGCAACTGATGGCCTCCTCAACTTTGGAGAAGTGCAGAGCTAATACGTTTTGCTTGCCGTAGGAACATGGCGGTCCGAACCTGGTGAGGTGCGCAAAGCAGTCGCGCACGCTCTCAAGGATGGCTATCGACACATTGACGCAGCGCTGTAAGTCGCGATCGCACTCACTGGCACACGTCTAGCAATCCAGAACTGCCCGACTAATGCGCTGCCAAAGGATTTACGGAAATGAGCACGAAGTCGGCCAAGGCATCAAGGACAGCGGCATTCCACGCAAATGCATTTTCATCACGAGCAAGCTGTGGAATACACACCAAAACAACGCCAAGGAGGGCCTGCAAAAGACTCTGGATGCCCTTGGCACTGATTACCTCGACCTCTACGTAAGAAAATGAGGGACTGGCAAATCTATGATAACGATTGCTAATAGAAAAACAGCTTATTCACTGGCCCGTCCGCCTTGTACCCGTAAGTGCCAACATGATACCAAGCTCCAGCGTGAGATTACTGACAAACCCAACAGAATGAGACAAGCGACCTCCTGCCCGTAAACCCCGACGGATCCCGCTCAGTAGACAGATCCTGGGATCAGGGTGAGACATGGCGCCAAATGGAAGAGCTCTACAAGTCGGGCACAGTCAAGGCCATTGGCGTCGCCAACTGGTCCATTGACTACCTGGAGAAGCTGCGCAAGACGTGGACAATTGTGCCCGCCGTGAACCAGGTGGAGCTGCACCCCTACCTGCCGCAGCACGAGCTCCGGGAGTATTGCGAAAAGCTCGGTATCTTGATTGAGGCGTACTCGCCTCTGGGGTCCGCTGGTAAGCATTAATCTTATCCACGATCATATCTCGGGCCATCAAGCTGACAATTCCGTGCCCAGGTGCTCCCCTCATGTCCGACACGGAAATCCAACAAATCGCAGAAAAGCACAACGTCTCGGCCGCGACCATTCTCATCAGCTACCACACCAACAAGGGCGTAGTCGCGCTGCCAAAGTCGGTCAGTGAGAAGCGCATCTCAGACAACCGCAAGCTGGTCGAGCTCAGCAAGGAGGAGCTGGCGCTGCTGGACGGTCTGGCGGCGCAGGGCAAGGCCAAGCGCATCAACACGCCTTTGTGGGGATTCGATCTTGGTTTCGCCGACTGGTATGGCCCGGTAGAGACCAGGTAGAAGTCATTCATGAGCTATGACTCCGCTGCGAAAATATAACACACTAGAGAATCTGACTATAATACCATTGTCAATCACATAAATATACACAAAAACAAGTCATGGAGCAAATCATAAATCTAGCTGCAGCTACCAAAGTGACCCAGGACTGATCTCATGAGGAAACAATTGATGCATGTTATTATGTGCCTATAGCTGATTTGGCCATCTTCGGGCATCATCCATGAAAGTAGGACTGATAGATGAAATTCACGTTGTAGATTGTAGCAAATGACATATTGATCGAAATCAAATTCTACTACTGATCATATGTGATTTGCATCACTTGTCGTCCTGGCTGTAGATGTACTTTTGACTTGCAGCGCAGGCTTGCTGCAATGGGCCAAAGAGGAAATATTTTTTTACAGTCGATTAGACCAAGTTGGCAAAACATTCGTGTAAACTGGCACATTCACTGCTACTGCTAAATGACCTGCCCAACTTTCAGGTCTCAGCGGCTTTCCCCGCACAAACTGACTCTTGTACGTGGGGTAGCACCAGGGTCAACTTTAGTGACTGGAGTAAATAGTGTAGGGCTCGTAGTCC